>JAWZYT010003831.1:0-180000 GCA_034508575.1 Petrolisthes manimaculis | reverse complement strand
AGTGTATGGACCCCCACCCAAGGGTAAGGGAGGCTCTGGTGGTGGTAAGGGCTTCGGTGGTAAAGGCTTCGGTGGTAAAGGTGGTTCTGGTGGCAAGGGTAAAGGTGGTGGAGGTTATGGTCCACCTCCTCCACTTCCCAAGCCTTCCTATGGTCCTCCCCCTAAAGCCCCCAAGGCTTCCTATGGTCCTCCCCCTAAAGCCCCCAAGCCTTCCTATGGTCCTCCCCCTAAAGCCCCCAAAGCTTCGTATGGTCCCCCACCCAAGGCTTCATACGGACCACCACCACCACCACAGCCATCATATGGAATCCCTGAGGTTGTGGCATCAGGTTATGGTGATCCTAAACCCATTGATGTTATTATTCAACAACAACCTGGCAACAACTATGGTCCTCCTCCTCTACCACCCACTGGTAATTATGGTCCACCACCTCCACCTCCTCCTCCAGGTGGTAATTATGGTCCACCACCACCTCCTCCAAATGACAATTATGGACCCCCACCTCCCCCACCAAGTGATAATTATGGTGCCCCCCCTCCCCCACCAGTGGACAACTATGGCGCTCCCCCTCCCCCACCAAGTGATAATTATGGCGCTCCCCCTCCCCTTCCTAGTAATAATTATGGCGCTCCACCTCCCCTTCCTAGTAATAATTATGGTGCTCCCCCTGAACTACCACCAGCCCCTACCAACAACTACAACGCCCCACCACCACCACCACCACCACCTCAACCCATCAACACATACCAGGCACCACAAGCCCCTCCACCACTCTTCCCTGCCCCTGCTCCTGTAGACAACTATGCCCCTCCACCACCTCCACTCTTCAGTAACCCTCCTCAGAGCTTGGACTCATCAGCCGCCCCTCAGGAGACCTATGGAGTGCCCGTACCTGCACCTTCAGGTCCTCCTCCTTCAGGCAGTTTTTTCCCACCATCATCACCCATCGCCCCTCAGCCTTCACCAGACTACAACCGACCACTGCCCACTGAACCTGACTGTACCGCGTGTGACACCTTCCCATGGGTCCCCGTAGAGTTACCACAAGTCCCCGTCGGTCCACCTACATCTGTTCCGGAGCTCATTCCCGTTCTGACAGAGGGACCACGTGAAGTCAACCCCCCGGCAACCATTCCTATCTACTCCCCCGGGTGAGTGAGTGAGTGAGTGAATGAATGAGTGAATGAATGAGTGAATGAATGAGTGAGTGAATGAATGAGTGAGTGAGTGAATGAGTGAGTGAGTGAGTGAGTGAATGAATGAGTGAGTGAGTGAGTAAGTGAGTGAGTGAGTGAGTGAGTGAGTGAGTGAATGAATGAGTGAATGAATGAGTGAATGAATGAATGAGTGAGTGAATGAATGAGTGAGTGAATGAGTGAGTGAGTGAGTGAATGAATGAGTGAGTGAGTGAGTGAGTGAGTAAGTGAGTGAGTGAGTGAGTGAGTGAGTGAGTGAATGAATGAGTGAATGAATGAGTGAATGAATGAATGAGTGAGTGAATGAATGAGTGAGTGAATGAGTGAGTGAGTGAGTGAATGAATGAGTGAGTGAGTGAGTGAGTGAGTAAGTGAGTGAGTGAGTGAGTGAGTGAATAAATGAGTGAGTGAGTGAATGAGGCAGGTATCACACTAACAACACATTATCCATCGTCCTTTGGCTAATCTAAGGTTTCCTATATGTCCTCCAGGCTGTTTTAGGACGTGTAAAATTTAATATCTATGAGTCTTAATGGGATATTCTCTTTTTTTGGTAAATTGGAGAGTCTCTTATTCCTCCTAACTACACCACGAAACAGATCCCCTATTATAGTAACATTAAGGTGGTCTGTTTCCTGGCAGAGTTATAGGAGGAATCAGTAGCCCTTCAATTGTCCAAAAAGAGAAAGAATCTCCCCTCAGCGTCCCGAGAAAGGAGGATGAAGGACGAAGGAAATATATAGATGCGTTAGTATGATAGATCCTTGACTTGAAATTATACATGATATACATGTATATAGATTTATTTTCCCATCATTTGATTACTAAAACATAATTCCTACTGCAAGATTTCAATACACTTATAATATGTTTTATAGGTAAATCCCCCTACCATTATACCCCATTTCTCACTATTAATCAGTATAAACGTAAGGAGATCTCTTTAGTATGTGCGTAAGTATGTTATTTTAACTGGTGAATGAACGTCCTTCCTCCTCACAGCTCCGAAACAGACTTAAACATCGACGTCCGGATTGTGGCAGGGGAGGAAGAGCTGATAACACAGGCTATACAACCAAGTGAAGAACTGACAACGGTGACACAAGATGAGGGATACGAACCACTCTTCATTATTGACGGCTCTGTGTGAGTATCAGTATGTGTGTGTGTGTGTGTGTGTGTGTGTGTGTGTTGTCCAATAGATGTGGGTAAAGTTTCCACGAGCCACTGATGTCAAATTTATGTCCAATTAATTCCCTGACATAAAACAAACGACCTCCTTAATTAAATCTGGCATCCCGTACTTACTCCCTGGACCTCCACGTACGTACAGGTCTGAAGGTGAACGAGATCCCCGTGTGATGGAGGACGAAGCCTTAGTCACCCTACAGACCATCACAGACGTCCCAGAGGATCCACCAGCCACCTACTACACCCCAGAGGATGAGACGCCAACCTTTATTATTGTGGAAGATGAGAGTGAGTTGTGTGGGAGATTAAGTACTGTTGTTGTTGTTGTTGTTTTTGTTGTGGAGGATGAGAGTGAGTTGACGAGGAGCTTAAGTACTGTTGTTGTTGTTATTAAGGACCATTGATTTATTTTGTTTATGATGCTTGAATGATATATCCTTTACATCCACTTCTCCCCTCTCATTCACTTGTCATCCCTTTTTTTTTCTCTCTCTCACCTGCCTCATACCTTCCTCACACCCCTCCTTCTTACAAACCATTCCTCCCTCTCTCTCTCACCTTCCCCTTACCTCCTTCACACCCCTCCTTCTCACAAACCATTCCTCCCTCCCTCTCTCTCTCTCACCTTACCCTTACCTTTTTCACACCCCTCCTTCTCACAAACCATTCCTCCCTCCCTCTCTCACCTTCCCCTTACCTCCTTCACACCCCTCCTTCTTACAAACCATTCCTCCCTCCCTCTCTCTCTCACCTTTCCCATACATTCCTCACACCTCTCCTTCTCACAAACCATTCCTCACTCCCTCTCTCACCTTCCCCTTACCTCCTTCACACCCCTCCTTCTTACAAACCATTCCTCCCTCCCTCTCTCTCACCTTCCTTTTACCTCATTCACACCCTTCTTTCTTTTTCTCCCCCCTTCTACCACGTGTGATCCTTAGTAAATTAAATTAGTAACCTCAACTTTTTTCCTTCGCCAGCCTTCACCCCGTCGTCAGGAAGTTTTGACAGCCTGAGTGACATAAGAACCAACGATTTCAATCAGGTCGTGGTGAGTAGAAGTAGTATTAGTAGTTCCTTAATTAAATGCCTGAGTTAATATATACAGTTGCTAAAAAAAAAAAAGGTATTGCGACAACTATTCATACAACATCAAATATATTAATGTCCATAGTTGTTTGTAGGGATTATAAGTATGTATTACAGAAGGATATGTATGTTTCCTTTTGTTATACATGCATATGGTCCCTACAAATAGTTGTGGATATTACTATGGTTAAGGTTCTATCAAGATTTGTCGCAATATCTTTTTTGGCAACTGTACACGTCCATAATATCATGCTGAGTTACTAAATCAAGATACAAAAATAACCCAAAACAATAACTGATATTCCAATTGTATACAATATAATTATGTTTGTGTTATTCTGACTTGTGTTGTTATTGTTGTTGTTGTTGTAGATTGGTGATGTGGTGAATACTGGAGCCCCTGTTACATTCACTGAGGAAAGGTGAGTAAAGCAACATACAACACTACATTACACTACACTACATTACACTAAATTACACTACACTCACTAACACTGCTGCTATACACGTCACATCACACTTCACTACACAACACTAAACTATACACGTCACATCACACTACACTATACAACACTAAACTATACAGTCACATCACACTACACTATACATAACACTACATCACACAACATCACATCACATTATTACACCTTACACACACACACACGTACATCACTTCACTGCACACCACTGCCAACTCCACGTCACCTCACACCCTTTACAAACTCCTGCACCATCTGATTCCTAACTAACTAACCAAAATCATCCTCAGTATATTTTTTGTGTAATCACTGAGATGAGATATATGTGTACGTAATATAAAAACAATGTATATATTCGTGGTCCCTCTCTCTCACTGCATGTATGTATGTATGTATTTTGATAACCGTATCCCATGCACACCATAATGTATGTATATTGGAATTAACAATATATTAACTAACACCTTTGTCACTAATTAAGGTTTACTAACTTGTTGCTAACTCGATACTAAGAGGACTTCCGAGTATGAGTGTAAGGTGTATATGAAAGGATAATCTGGTGTGAAGAGAGGAATTTGTTGAATGGCTACTCACTGATAGGAGAAAAAAAAAAAAAAAAAAAAAAAAAAAAAAAAAAAAAAAAAAAAAAAAAAAAACTACAGCCCCGAGGTTGAGGTAGAAAAAAAAAATGATAGCACTTGAGTGTACAGTACATTACCTTGATGGCATCTGCTGTTTTGTAGCATATAGTTTGGAGGAATCAGTAGCCCCCCTCTAGACTATATTACCCCCCTTTATGGGACCTAAGATTCTGTCAGCGAAGAGGAGACTGCCGAATCCCCCAGATGTATGTATGTATGTACAGTTGGCTCCACTCCCGCGTTTCTCCCCTGTCGTTGCCAATGTTGGGCCAGTCAGAAATTCGAATCCCAACCTATTCACAAGTTAAAATATTCGAAACATTCATATCTTTCACTCTAAAGGATATAAATGTTTCGAATGTTTTAACTTGTACATCGGGAATCGAAAATCTGTCTGGCCCAACATTGGCAACGACAGGGGAGAAACGCGGGAGTGGAGCCAACTGTATGTATGTATGTATGTGATGAGGCAGATATCCTTGGTGGACTAGATAATGTTTTGTGGCGTATTATATACAGTAACTACAGGCAGGAAATCAGCAACTTTACTTTCTCTGAGCATCTTATTATCTTCTCTACCAACGTGGCAATATTTCTCTTACGTCACTCTTTACTCTGCATCAGTGTGTGTGTGTGTGTGTATGGGTGTGTGTGTGTGTGTGTGTGTGTGTGTGTGTGTGTAATAATAAATAATAATAATAAAAGGATTATTTAGGGGATGGCAGCCCGAAAGCAGAAAATACACATAATACAATATAATTAATTAATATGAATGTGGGTGTGGGTGTGGGTGTGGGTGTTTGTGTGTGTTGGTGTGTGTGTGTGTGTGTGTATATGTGTGTGTGTGTGTGTGTGTGTGTGTGTGTGTAAGAGTGACATAAGAGCCACTACACGTGTTTGGTAAATACACCTTTACACTATACTGTGAAGATCTCATAATAATAATAATAATGTATGGACGTATAATAATAATAGGTTTACTAATACTACTTATACATACAGTACAATTGTCTTCAAGAGTTCTGTGTCCTCCTCCTCCTCCTCCTCCTCCTCCTCCTCCTCCTCCTCCTCCTCCTCCTCCTCCTCCTCCTCCTCCTCCTCCTCCTCCTCCTCCCCTTCACCAGATCACATTATTTACACAGGGAGGAAAAAATTAAATATCTGTAGTTTCCTATACATTTTCTCTTAAAAAAAAAAAAAAAAAAAAAAAATAATAATAATAATAATAATAAAGTCATAATATTTTGAGATAATAAAGGGTATATAGGAGAGAGGTGAAGCAATTATTGAAGGCACCTGTACTAATTACGTTATATCGTAGTAACAGTTATTAATTAACAGCTTTATTAACGAACTGTACAGTCCTCTTTCGGAACAAGTACAATAACAATAACAATAACAAATCACAGCAGCGGCATGTTGTTTAAGCATCAGTGACGTGTCTTTACCTCGTATTTCTTTTTATTTATTTTCATTTTTATTATTATTCGTCGCTTCACTTACTAGGTCAGAAATGTGTACTGTTTTGTTCAGTTTCTTCCCTTGGTGTTTCGTCAACTCCTTTCCTCGTATTTCACTAACACCTTTCATCCTCACATGTAGCTGAAATTTGTCAGAACTTTCTATTTAATGCATAATCATCAACTTGTTCTGACATCCTAAAATTATGCAAGACGAAAAAGGTTTGGCTACGTTAATATCGATTCAAGTATGTTGCAGTATTTACATTCCGAGGTAAAAATAACGTCTTGATGTGAATTTAATGATTAACCCACAACCACCATACCTCACTAACCTCCCCCTAACCTACAGAAGCTCCCAGCAAACAACAACAACAACCAGTGTAGACTTTGGCCGCTTGGATCGCTTGTTATCTCTCCCCACCACCACCACCATCCCAAGCACCCCTGAGAATACACCTATGACTGCTCTCACACACAGTGCCAGTGATACCCCAACTCCTCCTCCTCCTCCTCCTTCTTCATCATTCCCTCCTACCCTTACCGACGACCTGCTGACACCTACCCGCTTCGTGTCTGATCCATTTACCAAGTCCTCCCAATTGAGTGGTGATTCCCAAAGTCCTTCACTCACTACCCCTTCTTCTGAGGATCCACCCAGAGTACCTACCCACTCCACCACTGCTGCTGGTGGTTTACTCATCGACCCTACTCCCACCAGTGCCAACCCTAGTTCTTCTTCTCCCTCCATCTTCCTTCAGGAGATAGAGAACTTTGACTCTCGCTTACTGTTGCCTTTCCTCGCACAGTTACCGTCGCCTGCGCTCCTCCAACAAGTGAAAAATTCCAACGGACCCTTTCTTGAATTAGAATCTCTTGAAGAAGTTGATGGTGTTGCAATCGCTGCTCTCAGTCAATTAAAAACCTTCATCCCCACCGCCACAACCACCACCACCAACACCACCAACACCACACAGTCAGTTCTCCCTGATGACATCCCACCAAGTAACACTGACGCTCTTACTTCACTTGACGTCAGGAATGATAACAAAGTGATAATTATCGCAGAGGAAATGCAAGACACGAATGTACCTCTGTTTGTGGCATCTCAAACACCTGTGACAATAGGAGACGTAACCGTTCTATTGGAAAATAATGAGGCTACAGAAATCATACTGGAAAATAACGAGGCCATTACAGAAAACCGTGAGAGCCTAGAACAACAACTGATGGAAGACAATGAGACCCGTGAAGTCTTATTTATAGAAAACCAAACCACAAAACCTCTGGTGGAAGACAATCAGGCCTTTGAGGTCTTTGGGAAACTCCAAGATGAGACCTCAGAAATCTTGTTAGAAAACGAACCTGAAAACATAGAAGACATGACAGAAAACAAACAGATCACAGATATGATAGATACTAACCAGACTACAGAGTTACTGATGGGAAACAATCAGGCTTCAGATATCTTAATGGATGACGACTCAGAACCTTCCATTGCTAATCAGAACAACACTAAGTCTAACCAGAACCTACCTCCTCTGAGTACTGAAGTGACAATGAAGGATTCCAATAACATCAGTGTGCCTCTAGAACTTCCTCTCCGTCGACCATTTCCTCCAGCACTGTCACCACCAGATTTTCCAGTTCCCTCAATACCTCTGCCCCGAGACTCACAGAACATATTCATCAACAACTTCATTTCAGCTCATAGAATTCCGCAGCTTTCCTCTGTGCTGGTACTGGGACCTGGGAATGCTGGAGACATGTTCCTCCTCAACCAGGCAACTCCAACTTTAGCACCTGTTGCTCATGTTTCTTCTCCTTCAAGGTCTTCCCCAGACCAACACACTTTTGAACAGAGTGTCGGTAAACATTCTCCTGATTTTGAACTTGATGATGCAGATTTAAACATAAGGCCTACACTTGGTGAAAATAATATTAATATGTTACATAACGAGGAATTCAACCCTTCTTCACCACGTCCGTCTGTCATCAGTCCAGATTTCTTTCCCTCTACTCCAATGAACGACATCAAAAAGGAAATGACCATGTTAAATATTCTCGACGATGACCTTTTAACTCAGACGTCTACCCTTCCTACATCAACAACAACAACAACAACAACAATAATAACAACGGACATCCCTGAATTTGAGTTTACCTCTCGTGTTGTTTCCCCTCCAGCCATTGACCATCTGCTGCCTCTGTCTCGCTTCGTCAGTCAGTTACCTAGAGGTGAGGGAGACAGTGACATTACCATTGAAACTCGTCCTCCTGTAATGTTCTCATCTGTTCCGTCACCAAGTGCTGATCAGAGTTTTAAAGATAGTGTAGAACCAATTATCCAGTTCAAACGACCCACCACCTTTTTAAACCCTGTTGTGAATAACCTGAAGTCACCACAAGTAACATTAAGCTCCTCGCCTCAATTAGCAAACCAGATTGAGGAAACCATCTCTCCTGGAAGCGAGACCTTCTCTGTACATCAGTTTCTATCCTCAGAAATACCTGGCGAAGATTTACCACAGGGAGAAATATTACCATTAGCAATCGACAATGAAAATGATGAGATCTCTGTTCTTAGTGACGACAGGATGACTTCTTTTTCTTTGAAGGATATATTTGACTCCTTTTCACACCAACTAGGAGGAAATAAAAATTTCCTGTTACCAAGTCCAATAAAACAAACTAACCTTGTTGGTGCAGCTTCTCCATTTAGCACCACCGTCCAACGTGAACAGTTTTCAGATCAGTTCACCAACGTCCAACAAGAAAATCATCAAGTTTCAGATGAGTTCAACAGCTTCCCACAACAAGATTTTACAGATCAGTTCAGCAGTTTCCAAGGAGAAAGTCAGCAAGCATTAAATCAATTCACCAACATTCAACTTCAGAATCAACAAGAATCAGATGAGTTCAGCAGCCTCCAACGGGACAGTCAGCAAGTTTCACATCAGGCCAGTAACTTCCCACTTCAGAATCAACAAATTTCGGAACAGTCCAGCCCCTTCCCACCAGAAAATCAACATCATTCTAATAAAATGATTAGTTTGTCTGGAGAACCAAGTGTCCATCAGTCATCCCCACCATTACCCATGATGCAACACATAACTAAGATAACAGGGGGTCCAGCCTCTGCCTTCGTCGACGCCTCACTTGTAGAAGAACTTTTGTCTTCCTTATCATCATCATCATCATCATCAATGGAATCTGTGAATGGTGCCACTGGTGTGTTACAAGGAACCTTCCCAGTACTGAACGTTCCTAATGTACCACCTCAACAGAACCGTAACCCTGCCACTATTGCCAGTCTATCCAATGTGTTCGTGCCCTTGCTCCTTTTTCCCATGCCCAGCCATCAGGAGCTCCAGCAGATGATGACACAGCAGGCGGAACAACGGCAGGATGTCTCCCAGGGAACGGATAGACATCAGCCTCGGCCCTCAGGCATAAGGTTGGCTGCTCCTGATGGGAACTGTACTGTAGGCATTGTTTACTACAGTACACACTTTCCTGCACGAGGCGGCACCTTAACGCCTGTATAGCATGATCACCACTTACTCATCCACGGACTCCAAAATACAACATACCAATGTCAAAAATGATCACCAATGTAAAAAGAGATGTCAAGACCACCTGTATTGATAAAAAAAAAAGACTTTGATAACACATTGTATATATCAAAGTGAATCAAACACTGAGAGTTGATGGTAGACAGTTTTGGCAGTTGCTATGTTGTGTTTCTGAGAGCCCTTATTGTAGTCTAACTTTGATAATCATACCAATTATAACCTGCATGTTGTATACTCACTCACTCACTTGTAAATTAGTAAATAACAACAACCTCTAATAACACCAAAGACCATGCATAGATACCCTTGGACAGTCAGATAAAGTTACTATGTTGTCTTGTGTTGTCCCTCAGTTATGAAGAGCCAACCATCCAACCCGACGTGTTCACGGAGCAACAACCCATCCTCCTGGTGGTGGAAGACAGTAGCAACTCTGTAGACGAGAATCAGTTTGTGGTGCCCCTGGTCAACACTGCATCTGCTGTGGGAATACCCGTCCAGGATCCAGTCACCAGCTTTGCCCAGCAGGTCACCGATATCAATGGCGGTGTTGTGAGTGTTGGTGAACCAGTGTTCTTGAGGGAATCGACTGGCCAGGCTCTTCAAGGTGGTGGTGAGGTGGTGAGCGTCTCCGATCCCCAGTTCCTCTCCGTCTCCCCGCCTCAAGTGTTGTCCTTATCGGAGCCACAGTTCAGCGTGTCGCAGCCTCAGGTCCAGGAAGTCTACTCAGATGGAAGGTATGTACTGGAGCTTCATTCTATAACGTTGCAACTCACACTGGCATCTTCCTTCTATGTACTGTACGTACTCACTTCACCACACACACACCACACTCCATCACCTTCAGCACACCATTTATCCTGACACACACACACACACACACACACACACACACACACACACACACACACACACACACACACACACACACACACACACACACACACTGCTATCACCACCAACCGTAATCACAATCCCACCACCACCACCACCACCACTTCACCACACCTTCCCTCACTATAAACAACCACATAACACATTCCCTCTCAGTTTCTTGTCCAGCTAGTAAGTTCCCTTGGGTCATATTGACAACATTAGCATAAATAAAACTCATGTAAATAATTAATTAGCAATATGAGTCATCCTAACATGCCTGGATTAATTTAAGGGAGAGTCTCTTTTTCGTCAAATATGAGGGCCACTGATAACTCCAAACTTGCATGGCTACAAAAGATAGTTGGCAAAAAAAAATATTGAAGCCACCCATACATTGAAATTAATATTATAACTATCCATAGGGGAGTTACAATACTTTTTTGCTGACTGACTGTACAGTTGCCAAAAGAAGAATTGCGACAAATCTTGATGGAACTTTAACCATAGTAATATCCACAACTATTTGTATGGACTATAAGCATGTATAACAGAAGGAAATATACATATCCTTCTGTAATACATACTTATAATCCCTACACACAACTATGGACATTAATATATTTAATGTTTAATCAATAGTAATAGTTGATGATGTGTTTCCTGTACAGTCTGGAGTTTTATTAGTTCATCAATTTGACTTCCAAGAGACAGTTCCTTTATATTGTTGCGGTTGTTTGCATGATACTGACGAATTGTTTGGGTTCAATGTAGCTCACACCTTGTCCCACATATAGGCTATTCCTGGTTCTTCGTATTTTACGGTTCAAAACTTTATGGTGCAACGTGTGATGATAATTTTGACGTTTGTGAATGCATAGTAAAAATATGTAAACAAACTGTAGCCCACACTTTGACATACTTCAATTATCGTCTTCATAATACAAATTGTGATGATAATTTTGCCATATGAAAATCCATAGAAAACAAACAAACAATATTTTCATACAATATAATTATTCGTTTTGAGACTACTGACACCTTCTCGATAATTTTATACTGTAGCTGTTTCTGACCCAAGACAACTAACTCTTCTACAACATCAGATAGTTTGTAGGGTGAATGGTGTACACTCGTGATACGAAATCCCTGACCAGAGACGAACGGCAGGCACCACACACACACACACACACACACACACACACACACACACACACACACACACACACATACCCTGCATTCGAACTCAGCCTTTATAGTATGTGTACTGGGTGGGGAAATGAACAATACCAGCAGGTGATTCGAAGTTTTTTGCTCCTCACACTCTGGTCAGAAATTATGTATCACGAGTGTACAGTTGCCAAAAAAGGTATTGCGACAAATCTTGATAGAACTTTAACCATAGTAATATACACAACTGTTTGTAGCATGTATAACAGAAGGAAATATACATATCCTTCTGTAATACATACTTATAATCCCTACAAACAACTATGGACATTAATATATTTAATGTTGTATCTAGAGTTGTTGCAATACCTTTTTTGGCAACTGTACCTCTAATGATGATTCTGATATGGTTATGCCGAAACCATGTCTGCAATTATTTTACCTCGATTTTTTTTTTTTTTTTTTTTTTTTTTTTTTTTTTTTTTTACGTTTTGTGCATTTATTTCTTGAGTTATGTATTTAAAGGACATCTCGAATTTACTGATGACTTAATTTTGAAAGACGTTGTTTGTTTCTTCATACTTGAGTAGGTCTTTGTAATTATTTGTATTTACTCATATAATAATTACTGTATTTAAATCTGGTGCACGTTGTAGTAGCCTACGGATTTACACTTTTAATATAAAATGAAAATTTCCTTAGACATCAATAAGGCCCTTGGGAACTATCATTATTAATAGACTATTCTTTTTCTTCTCAAAGTTCTTGTACGTTAGTGACATTATCTGACTTTTCAACTCTGTGTAGACCTATCGTAGCGTAAATACAAAACAGTAAAAATGTTTTCATATAGATTACTGAATATTCTGCTGGAGTTACTGTATGTGTGTGGGGGAAATCTCTTGTCATCTTTTACAGTCTGTCTGTGCACGCTAGTGATATTTTGTGTTTATGATCAAATTTGTTCGTAGATTCATTGTAGAGTAAAAACATGAGTATACATGAGTGTAATAATCTACCTCGAGTATACTGTCTTCAAACTTTACAAGGTATATGTTGATTATGACAGAACACCAGCATGACTTAATAAATTGACTCCCACTCTAGCAAAGGAGATGCACGTCACTATATAATGTGTTTTTAGTTACGTCCTGGCGAAGACTCACCATCCACTTCTATAATTATACACTGTGTTATTTATACACTCGTTTATGTGGTATTACGAATAAGTTATGAAACAAACGAAAATATTCCTTCATTCGTTCATACTTGTTAAATATTAAAGTTTTATTACTGTGAAATTAATGGGACCAGGTCGGTAATTTCTTCGTCAGGTTAATTAACATGAAACACACAGTAGGCATGTGAGTTGTATGTAATGTAATGTACCATAAACAAGTCTGGTTCAGGTGATTACTGATATAAATGATGGATTTATTCCCAAGACGATATCATCACAAAACACCGTGGTTAAATTCACTAAGGAATACTAATGCTGTTTATAATTCTTGTTTATGTAGCGTAACTTATTGTTCATTGTGCAGCGGCTTCACTTAACTTTAGACGTGTACTCCAATTTTCTTTAACATAATTTATTCAACCAAAAAGCTTTCAAAATAACAAGTTAAAATATCCCTTTGCAAAGCCAAAACCTGAGCGAGACTTGTTAGTATGGAGGAAAGTAGGAGACAGCGTGGGAAGGTGAGACAATGTGGTGTCAGCATGCTAATGGGAATATTGCATGTGTCCCTCAGCCAAACCACGGGGTCTCAGCCGTCTGCCCCTGCTGCCGTCATCCCAGCAACACTCCAGGTCACCAATAACTTCCCAGTCCTTCCCCAACCCTCCCCAACCTATACCCAGGTGAACCTTAGAGCAGAGGATGAAGGAGGAGCGATCCAGGTAATAGCAGCACCAGTTTTAACTTCTCAGGATATCGATGAAGAACTGAGGGTAATTAATTCTGGAACCCCTCAATTTATCAGGCAAAGTGAGGGTGGAGCAGGTCAGAGCTCAATATTGTCCCTGAGTGATCCTCAGTTAGTCTCTGTCTCTCAGCCACAAAGTGTGTCTGTTTCACAACCAGTTATATTGTCAGTAGACTCTGGAGAATCCCTGGAGGATGTGTCTGACTCCCTGGTGTCTGGTATTCAGTCAGCTCAACTCACCCGTTTCGTGCCAAATGTCCAGGGTCTGGATTTCCTCAGTGGTGGGTCTTCAGACTTCGGTGATGGTGGTATTCCTCTGCCAGTGTTCCAGAGTTCCTCACAAGGACAGTCTGGGCCATCTCAGGTGGTGTCAGTCAGTGATTCTCAAGTCCAGAGTGTTGGCCAACTCCAAACTGTCTCTGTGTCTCAACCTCAGATCACAGCAGCACAACTCTCACAAACATCTGTACAAAGTGACTCAGGAGTGAGGTTTATTGATGATGGCTCGTCAGTGTCTGCTGGTGTTTCTCTCTTCCAAACCTCTTCACAGGGACAACCTGGAGAGTCTCAGTTTATATCAGTTAGTGATCCTCAGGTCCAGAGTGTAGGGGAGCCTCTTTCCCTCTCCGTGTCTCAGCCACAAATTACACAGGCGAGATTTGAAGGAGGAGCTCATGGAGGATCATCTATAGTTCCTGGTGTTCCACTCTTCCAGACTTCCTCTCAAGAATCCCAGGTGACGTCAGTGAATGAGGCGGAACTCTCACATTCATCTGTACAAAGTGACTTCCAGAGCAGTTCAGGAGGAAGATTTATTGATGAAGAATCCTCTGTGTCTGCTGGTGTCCCATTGTTCCAGAGCTCGTCACAGGGACAGCCTGGACAGTCCCAGTTTGTATCAGTCAGTAATTCTCAAGTGGAAAGTGTGGGACAACCTCAAACATTATTAATATCTGAACCACAAGTTACTGGTGTAAGTGACACGCAGCCTATTGTAAGAGCCAATGTAGAGCAATTTTATCAACAAGTTGGAGCCGCAGAGACACAAGATTTCAGTTCCATTTCACATGAAAGTGGAAGTTCTGTGTTGCCTGGAAATTTCATAGGTTCCCACACGCCCTCAGACCAACACCAGTCACAGACATCTGGGGACAGTCAGGTGACCAACAACTTCAGGTTTGGAGTCTCGTCACCCGTCAGCTCTGTGGTTCTCGGTAATCTAGTTAGTAGTGTCACTCGTCTCCCTGCTCACCAGTTTGACAACAGCAACGAAGACTTGGATCATGACTCTCAAGAACACTCTATTGGTTCTTCCATCTTGCCTGGAAACTTAGTGGGATCCGTTCAAGGTCTTCAAGGACAGACTGGCAGTGGATTTTCCAGCACAAGGCCTCGAGCCAGTAGCAGTAGTTCTGATGGGTTCGTGAGTGAATCTCAACAGCAAGGCACCATCTCTCAGTCACAGCTGCTCCAGTCCACCTTTTCTTCGTCCCCTAGTCAAGAAAATATCGGCATCCCTCTCCTACCAAAAGTGAATACACCTGATATGGGCTCCTTACCCCTGGCAGATTCCTCATCACCTCAGTTCTCCTCCTCCTCCCCTTCTTTCCCTCCCTTCTCAGGTGACCTGGAGCCCATCGACGTCCCAGCCAAGTGAGTCTCAACACCTCCTCCTCCTCCTCCTCTTCCTATACTATTATATCATTCTAAACTTAATTGTCGCTGTATAATTATTTAAATTGATATTTTATATATTGTCTGAGTGTTGTTTAAGTATTCAAATAACATTATTATAATTCACATTCTTGGTATTCAGAGAGTTTTTAGAAGTACACACTTTTAATCGGTTCTTTAGACGACCCCTAAAAGTACAAATATTGCATTATATTATTGAATAGATACTAACACTGAATGTTGTACAACTTGTGAGACTCGTAGAAATATTTTGATGACAAACACACACTGACTTTGTAGCCTGAAAAAACGATCTTCAATATTCTGTACTATTATTCTCTATTGTGAATGAATGACAATTGTTGGGTTGTGTGTGTGTCATATATATAGTGATGAAATGTGATGTGTTGTGAATGATGTAATGTGTTGTGTAAACATACATACATATATACATACATACATACATACATGAGGTGTTAGTGGTTAATGAATGGGATGGGTTTTGTTCTGTTCTGTAATGACAAATAATGAAATGATTAAGGGGGCAGGCTTGGGGGTGGGGGGGGGAGTAGGGGGGCAGGCTGGGGGGGGGTGTTAGGGGGGTGCGGGAATAGGGGACATGAGGCTTTCGACCCACCCCAAGCTTGTCCCCCTATTCCCGCACCCCCCAGTCCAGTCCCCCCCCCAAGCCTGTCCCCTACTCCCACACACCCCTTAACTGTATCTTGTTGTATGTATGAATGAAGAAATATGTATGTATGTATGATGTATATATAGTCCTATGGTATGTTTGTATATATATGCCTATGGTATGTTGTCACTGAGATGAAACACATGGAGAACATAATAATAAAAAGTTGAGTAATGTGGTTAAAAACTAAGATAGTGAGAATTGACGTGTTGTTGTGTTGTGTGTTGCAGCGAGTTGTCACCAGGTGGCCAGCCGTCCCAAGACTTCAATGGAGAGGAACCGTAAGTAGAGGTTATATATGTGCACAGTCGGCGCCAAAAGTCATGTCGTCGCCTCACTCACCGTTTCTTAAAAGATAAAATAAAGCATATATTAAATAGAATTATAATACTCTGGGCAAACTGAATATAAACTTATCTGTTTTTTTCAGTTTAGGAGACAGTGAAGGTCGACTATATAACCCTTCAATTAATAGATAAATAGACTTAGCAAAATAACAACCTCTTTTTAATAACCACCCCATGCCTGTCCCCCTATTCTCGCACCCCCCCCCCAAGCCTGTCCCCTACCCCCACACCCCCTTAATAGACTTAAAATAATGACTACCTCTTTAATTTATCCATTAATTCACTATAGCCTAAATGAATTTTTCTTACATACAGGTTACTGGGAATTGATGTGAGGAACCAAGGCCAGACACAACAGAACCAACAGAATTATATTGCACCTTCAGGAGGGTAAGAAAAAAAGATTATTATTATTATTATTATTTTAAATTATACAAAAAAAACAAAAAAAAACAGGGACATTTATTTCGTATTCAAGGGGGTGCTGGAGTAGGGGACAGGCTTTAGGGGGTGGGGGTTGTTTTGGGGGGTGCTGGACTATGGGGATAGGCTTAGGGTGGGGGGTGGGGGGGTGGGGGTTAGATAGTAAGTCAGGTTAAACAAAAATAATAGTAATAAACAAACAATATAAATATGAATTATAGGAACTGTTTACACAAGTTCATTTATTTTTTGCCTTAGTGACACTTGGCAATAATAATAATAATAATAATAATAAGAATAATAATAATAATAATAATAATAATAATAATAATAATAAAAACTAATACATACATAATCTACTAACTATTCTATTTTACTAATCACATTTATTAGAGATTATATTAATGTAGTTATTAATTTATTGGTGTAGAGTTAAAATAATATTGATGTAGTTTTATTATATTGATGTAGAGTTGTTGTTGTTGTTGTTTTTGTTGATGTAGAGTTAATTATTGTATTGTTGTTGTTGTTGTTGTTGATGTTGATGTAGTTTTATTGTATTGGTGTAGAGTTAATTAAATGTTGGTGAAGTATTGTTGTTGTTGTTGTTGTTGTTGTTTATGTAGAGTTGTTGATGTTGGTGACGTATAATATGTAACTTATGATGGGGTACTTGACTATAAGGAAGGGGACACTAACACCATTACCACCACCACCATTACCACCATCATTACCACCACCATCATCATTCCTTGTCTTCTCTTCCTCCACCACCACCACCATCACCATTCCTTCTCTTCCACCACCATTACCACCACCACCACCATCATTCCTTCTCTTCCACCAACACCACCACTACCACCACCATTACCACCACCATCACCATTCCTTGTCTTCTCTTCCTCCACAACCACCACCATTCCTTCTCTTCCACCAACACCACCACTACCACCACCATTACCACCACCACCACCACCATCATCGCCATTCCTTCTCTTCCACCACCACCACTATTACCACCACCACCACCACCATCATTCCTTTTCTTCCAACACCACCACCACCACCACCACCACCACCACCACCACTACCACCACTACCACCATCATTCCTTTTCTTCCAACACCACCACCATCACCACCACCACCACCACCACCACCACCACTACCACCATCATTCGTTATCTCCTCATTAAGGCTACGTAACTACAATACAACATTATTATTATTATTATTAAATTTGTTGTTTTCCTAATCATCGAGTCACTTTAAAAATTGTAGACCATTGAATAGGGTATATTTTGACAATAAAGTAATCTATCTATCTATCTATCTATCTATCTATCTATCTATGGTAAAGTTGAACAAGTAGAAAGTGTAAGTAAAATATATGTGTACTGTATATGACCACATCAGGCTACCACTTATAATTGCAGTCAGTCACTTTACACTTTACATCAATTGGATCTGGAGTCTTATTAGTGATTCATTGATTAAAATACCAGGGTTTATTTCAAAGAATTTAAATATATTGCCATATAAACTTTTTTTTTTTTTTTTTTTTTTTTTTTTTGCACTTTCTACTTGCTCAACTGTTAATTCCAGAATAATGACCTCTCTTTCCATATATATATTTTTTTTACCTCATCACAAATTGTCACCACCACCACCACCACCACCACCACCACCCAAATTCACTTCATCACCACCACACTCACAACACTAACTAACACTTCTTCCTCATCACCACAACACCATAATAGACACCTCAGAAACATGATATTTCTCACCACCAATTCTCCTTTTCACTGTCATCACCTCCAGTTCACTTTTCACCTTTCCATTCTCATTTCTAAACTTTGGATTATTTGCCCGTCTATTTACATCCATTTTAATCCATTTTCTTTTAATCTGTGTCACCAATTGTGGAATAATAGTAATATGTGTATTATTATTGTCCATTATTAGTTTTGACTGACACTAGACAAGAAACACAATTCATCTGACTAAGGAGAACGCAATGACTCCCTCACTCTCTCCCACCAAAAGAATTATATAACGACAACAGAGACTGCAAAGGATTAATTATCTCATCCGGCAGAGAATGAGAGATGTTTTGATCCTGAAGCATCATCTGTCTCTCCCCACTTCCCTGGATGACCTCCACCGAAACTCAGAGCAAATGTTCCCAGTGAAGCTGAACAACTCTCTCTCTCTCTATATATACTCCTCCCACCGTGTTTTCCCATTGGTGTTGTTATTGCTGCTGCTAATAACCGAAGATCCTGTCCTCCTCCTCCTCCTCAGCCCTCGTCCCATGTCATAACCTTTCATAATATACCACAGTCACACTTACAGTCTCCGTCCCTGTGTTCCGTCTTGTCCTTCCATAATGAATACCTTCACCTTCTGTGCCTTCACACACACGTACATACATTCTCTCCTCCCTCCAAGTCCTCCGACAGCTGACACCCCAAGTCCTCCTGCTGCTCCTCCTCCTCCACCTACTCCTACAGTAGGGCTCCTCCCTCCGTCAGCAGCAGCGCCACCATCACCCCCTCCTTCCCCACTGCACCAGCAGGACCCCATCGTAGCCTACCTCACCATCACCACCACCATCACCACCATCTTATGTACCTCAGACTTCCCCCACCAGAAGTCACAGTGTGTGTGTGCTACAATGAACCCCTTGTGAAGCTTCCCCTCATAAAGCCCCTGGTGGTAGTACCAGTTCTTATTGCCTTGGAATATACAAGTCACAGCTCTTTGTTTTCTTGTTGTTCGGTGCTTGGCGAAATACACTATACCAACCTCTCTCTCTCTTTCAAAATACTATATTTCTCGCTCCTTGGACATATTTGTGTATCTAATATCTACCTCATGTAAGTATGTATGTATTCTATCATTCTCTCTTTCTCTGCCTTTTGTTATCACTGGTCTTCACGTTAACGTCTGGCACCATCACTTTCACCCATCCATCCATTCCGTGTCACTTCCCTGCCATGTCCCTCCAGACTCCCTGCATTCAACCTTCTTGTTTCATAGGCTTAATAAGAACTAGGGACTTTATCTGTTATATGCAACATTCTGGTTCCTTAAAGTTGGTTTCACTTCATTATTGCTTTCATATAACTACTTTCTCGGAGACATGCTTTCCTAGAACTACATATATAGTCCTCCAACGAATAGGACTATACACTAGTAATAGTGTAATGCTTCCTTACAGATGAAAGTTACCCCTCCTGCTTATACCGTTTTCTTCTTGAATGCTTTGCATGTTATATAACACAGTAGGCTAGTAAGGTAAACACTACAGTACTTACAGTAATAACATATAGTCAGCTGCACAAAATACCTTCAATCTATAACATCCATAATAAACAATTATGAACCATGTGATTTGTTTATGTTAAATCATCAATAATTGCTTTGAAGAAAAATGTGAAGTTATTAAACCTCATATTTCAAATAGTGTTTATACATCACTTTGTTTTCAAAGGAAAGAAGTAAGCTTGAAGTGAATTTATGCTGTTAACTTTACACTGTTGTACTGATTGCTTGTGTTACATTGTGGATACATATAGGTTACATTATCTTCCTTGTTATTTGATCAAGAAGACTTGTACTCCTCTTACTCATTAATAATTAGTTTAGTAGAGTATGTTTGTATCAGTTTGATGCTGATATACAAATACACAAAACAATTGAAATGGCGACTGCTGTACTTTCTTTACATGTTTATCAGAGCATAAACTTAAACACATTGAGTTAATATTGTTGATCACTAACAGAGGTAGATAAACTTAATTCACTTTGAAAATAATGTTACTTGAGTCTAAGAGCTGCAAGGAGAGAGACTTCTTTGTCAGATATATAAAGTGCAAACACACACATACACACTGACACACACACAGTAGTTCTAAGAAGCATGAGTATTGGGTGTGGTGTAGCCAAGGTAATTGTAGCTTGCTCTAATCACTTACTATAATTTTAAGCTTTCATGCTGACATCAAATCGTCGTCTTTCCAGTTCCTCTGGTGTAATCCTGCACACTGCTGACCAACAGCTTGAAGCAACTACTAATACTGCTAAGAACCCGAATCACTCCCAAGTCTCTAATTCAGTACACAGCCACACATCTTCCACCAACACTAAAAAAGGCGGTAGGTTTGGGTTCACCCGTCGTGACCCCCCGACCAGGAGGCCAAATCTTCGTACCTTTCAACCTTTAAGTAACGAAGAGTCGAGCTTCCAATATTCTGCCCCAGGACAGAGGGTTCTGGTATCCCTCGGTGCTCGTGCACGAAGGCAACGACCAAGGTTTTCCTCCTTTACTGCCGAGTCCACAGACAGTGTTCGACCAACACGTGGAGCCCTGAGAACGTCAGGGGTTAATTCAGCAAACAGTTTTATCACCAAGGAGAAAGATTGGACACCACAACAAGACAACATAAAATCTTCACAGGGAAGAGAGAAACAACAACAACCTAACACAGACACTAATAACATCTCTGCCTCCGGAAACATTACCTTAGAACTGCCCACAGACAACTCCATCACTATTTCCACCACCACCACCACCACCACCACCACAGAGAAGCCAAACGGTCCGGTACGCATTCGGCCAATCACACGTTTCCGTCCAATCCCACGTCGACGACCAGGATCATTGTCAAGACAGCGGGGTACCAGAAAATTCCGCCAAAATGTCTCCCTTTACCTCTCCGACAAAGAACAAACCTCAGCCAGTGACGAAAACACTTACAGCACTACCGATGGTGATATTGCCCAGGCAGAACCGGGACCACAGGAGGAACAAGAGGGAGAGAAGGAGGAGGAGGAGGAGGAGGAGGAGGTAGCAGCAGTAGATGAGAACTCAGGAGAGGGTACACATGAAGAGTCTGACCAGCAGTAAGTATGACACACAAGACATGACTGTGACCACGACCAGTGAAGGTAGGACGGTAGTTGGGTACACACTTGACTGTTCAAAGCACACCCTACACAATATTATACAGTACACCTTAATTGCACAAACATTGTATTTAAGATATTGAGTTTAGAAAGAAACATATACAACAGAACTTAGACTTAACCTTTTGCATTATTCAAAGCCTGTCAACTGTTCATCTCATGCCCAGTTAGGAAAGCTTTGAATTATGTAAAGTGCTCCCCTTGGCTAATGTTCGAGTTTCTGTTTGTCATGATTCTTTTCAACAGATCTTCTGGCTGCCACTCGTGAATAGCAAGAGTAAACTGTACAGGCATAAATTATGTAGACTTTTAGCTCTCATTAACTAACACCAGATAATCAGAAATGTGTATATGGGGTAGAAAATCTAGCGGGGAATTAAATTGTTTTCCTTTACTTTGTAGCTCGAGTGGTTCTGGCAAGTCGTTGTCTGGTGGATCTTCATCTCAACGGAACAACGGCTTCGTGTTCCCTCAGAGGCGCGACTCGTTCCTGCCCTTCGGAACTCGTCTCTCAAACCAGAGACGAAAAGCCCCCCTTACTAATCCCTCCATTGGTAATTAACCTGCTTTTAAGATCGGTGTGCACGCCTCCCCTCTCCTGACCTACCTACCTACCTGCTTGCTGGCTGGCTGGCTTGTTTGATGTCCTGTACAAGTAGCGGACAAAAGTTTCATCTCTCCTCCTGTCCATCCATCCATTCACTCACTCACTACCTTTAAGTTTAATTGATCTTGTATACCTGAAGGGAACAATAAATTGTGATGAAACACATAATGGTAAATGTAACGTTATGCTGATTTTAGTTACATATTTAAGACAAACATGCTAAGAACTTTTTTGATTGACAGGATAAACGTACTGTACTGTATATTCCCCTTCGTAATATCAGCCAATAATTAATCTTTGAGACAAAATAGGACGAGTGAGACATAATTTTTGTTCCGCGAATGTCTGTTTCCTTAAAAAAACAAAAACAAGTACTAATAATTCCTGACCAGACTATAACGGATGAATGGAGTGACTGATGCTTTACTTACTGACACCAGCGACCCTCTTACAGGCGACCCCTCCATAACCTCTAGCCCGTCCCCGTCCCTCCCCTCGACGCCCCCCACTAACACCAGGGACGTGACCACCATCCCTCCACCCCTGGCTGAGACTACCACCACTACCACCACCATCACCACTACCGACCCCCAACCTCCTGTACTCTCCATCTCCCCATCACCACCACCATCACCATCATTGTTTGTGACACCCACACCACAGCTCTCCTCCACCACCACGGACTCCACCAGACAACAAAGCAGGTTGTCGTCTCAGAACTCTGCCTTTTCTACCCCAACAAAACCACAACAACAACAACAACGCGTGCAGGAGAGTGGGAATATTGAAGGCCGAGGCAAAGCTTTATCCTCCTCCTCCTCCTCTGCCACACCAGCCACATTCAAGATGGTGTCTGTTGTTGCTCCAACAAACGTGGTGCCTCCCCTGGGTATTCCTATGGTGGTGGCCCCTGTCCGTTCCACCCTCAGTCAGCTTTCCTCACCAGGTCCCGTAGCTAAACCTTATCAGTACCTCATACCCCCAGCTATCAGCTTCGACCCTGTACCCACCCAACCCCCACGCCTTCAGCAGGTCATTCCACTCCAGGTCTTGACTAATAACATAAATGAAATGAAGAGGAAATTGGTGATGTCCCTACAACCTTTGCAGTCCCAGTCAAGCCGTTCCAGCTCCAATAGTAACAACAGTAAGAGCAGCAGTAGCAGTAGTAGCAGTAGCAGCAGCAGCAGGACTAGCATCTTACAGCGATATAACCAGTCAGGAGTGAACAAAGTCAGAGTCACGCAGGACAAGCAACACTCAGCAAGAAAAAAATTCAGATTCTTCTTCCTTCTCGTCAAGTATGAGTGACATCCCTGCCCCAGCGGCTGGTCGCGGCTCCAGACCTCGTCCCTCTCTACTTCCATTACAGTCTTTAAAGTCATCATCTACCTCCTCCGTCAATAATAATGTCCAACGTGGTGGACGTGGACGGCAGCTACTGTCACCCAACCGTCAGACCACCCTTCCTACTCCTCGTACTTCTAACACACGACCTATCTCAAGGGTAGTACAGTCACCTGTCTCTGATGAATATATCAAGTCTTTCCCTGAAGTAGCAGCACCAGAAGGCTTCCCTGGAGAAGACCCTGAGGAGGACACCATTAGAGAAGCCATCTTTGAGCTCCAACGCATCAATTAATCACGTCCTTTCACTGCCTTTGTACATAACCACTATTTATCTCTACACCTTGACTCCGTTTCTATGTTCCCTGGGTCTGTACATTACCTCTACCAAACCAAGAGGTATTGTATAGTCTCCTCCACATCCTTATCAAGGATTATTTTTATTTTTGCATGTATTAACCTCCCTAAGATGGAAGTTTATGATAAGCAGCTGCAATGCACAATTGATTTCCTGTGAATGTACACAACTATTTTGTGGAGGTGACTGTACAGTACATACTGTACTTGGCTGTAAATTGAGTACAGCTTCTCATATTTCAGGGAAATTGTTGTGATAGTTTCTCTGTCAACCATCAATATATTTCCCCATAAATGCCTTTATTCCACCATTACTGTATAATATTCTGTACACGAGGCGCCGCGGCCATAAAGTCACTGAGCCACTCACTTGTAAATCTTCGCTCAACCAAAATAATGTACCGGTATTTAGTGTTCTTATGAATTTAGATTATTTATAGTTATTTTTGGTTTCTTCAGCTAGTGAAATGAAGAAAATCAAAAGACTGTGTATAATAATAATAATACATTTTACCATATGTTAGAAATACTCGACACGAGGCTCAGACAGCGAGGGAACACAACACAACACAACACAACACAACACTTTGAAGGGATTATAACAGTACAAGTGTTGTTATAGTAAGTCTGGAGCAACTGATACCTCCAAACTATTCCAAGCAACAAAACACCAGTATTATTGTTCATCTGGTCGTGTTTCCTTGCATATACTTTGGAGGAATCAAGGCACTCTAATGTATCAAAAGTGTATTGGTGGTCCCTTTAGTTAACTTGTTGAGTGTTATTTCATTAATGGTTTGTGTTCCCTCCAAGTCTGTTAGTTTCATCTGCCATAATATTAGGTGTGTCTGTCCGTCTTTGGGATCCTCTCTACCTTAACAGACTTATTAGTATTATTATTATTATTATTATTATTATTATTATCGTTATTATTGATATTTTTATTGTTATTATTATCATTATTATTGATATTTTTATTGTTATTATTATCATTATTATTGATATTATTATTATTTTTATTATTATTATTATTATTATTATTATTATTATTATTATTATTATATTGCTATGTGTGAGCACGTGTTGTGATGGTATAAGAGGAACCAGATATATACACACACACACACACACACACAGACAGACAGACAGACAGACACACCTCACCACTCACTCATATATTATAATTAGTATATAAGTTTACCACCGGCTGCAGGACAGACCGGGGTTCTACCAATGTAACACAACACAATCTTTTGTAATATAATAAAGTACAAAGTTACAGTCGTAATTATTCTATGTCCTGGTGCATGAGATGTGTTGTTGTTTAATTAAGGGGGTGCGGGAATAGGGGGACAGGCTTGGGGGGTGCGGGAATAGGGGGACAGGCTTGGGGGGGTGCGGGAATAGGGGGACAGGCTTGGGGGGGGGGTGCGGGAATAGGGAGACAGGCTTGGGGGGTGGGGGGGGGTGCGGGAGTAGGGAGACAGGCTTGGGGGGTACGGGAATAGGGGGACAGGCTTGGGGGGATTAAGGAAGTGCGGGAATAGGGGACAGGCTTTCTACCCTCCCTCCCAAGCCTGTCCCCCTATTCCCGCACCTCCCCCCCCCCCAAGCCTGTCCCCTACTCCCGCACCCCCTTAATTAAAAGGACCCTGTGATGTAGTCAGAAAATTAGAGGTAAATGAATCCTTTAAATATTGCCATGAAACACACACACCTATATGGAAGGATCTTGTTTCGTGGCATAGTCTGTAGGAATCAGAAGCCTCCAATTCCCATACACGATCACAGGGTCCTAAAGGAAATATTATAGTGATGCTGGCAAATCGATTCCTCCAAACTATTCCAGGCAACAGGACACCATTATTTTTGTTCACTTGTGTGTGTGAGAGAGATAGAGAGTATGTATGTGTGAGTGTGTGTGTATGTGTGTGAGAGAGAGTGAGAGAATACGTGTGTGACTGAATGTACAGTCGCGGTCAAATATAATCATCCATATAGGGGTAACTCACGTAAGAGTTTGACAGCTTCCCTCTGTTCCTTTGATGATAAACTTTCCAATAAATAGGTTAACTAACATCTTTTAATTTAATACAAGTAGTTATACACTACTTAAAACAATAATATCATAATGTGAACGTGAGATACCCATATGTGGATGATTATTATTGACCACGACTGTATGTGTGAATGAGTGAATGAGAGAGAGAATACGTGAGTGTGTGTGTGTAAATGAGAGAGAATACGTGTGTGAGTGTGTGACTATATGTGTGTGTGTGAATGAGAGTGAGAATACGTGTGTGAGTGTGTGACTATACGTGTGTGTATTAATACCCCTGACTGACTGAACCCCTTCCTCTGGGTGACGGACGGAAGCTGGTCGTTGAACCTCCCCGGATGATGCCACCACTCCGACGACCTCACGATGTATGGCTTCCTCTTACATACATACCTACCTATCTCTCCCCTCTTACCTAACTCTCCCCTCTTACCTACTGTACCTCTCCCCTCTTACTGTGTCCTTCCTTCTTACCTACCTCTCCCCTCTTACTGTGTCCTTCCATCTTACCTATTTCTCCCCTCTTACCTACCTCTCCCCTCTTACCTACCTCTCCCCTCCTACCTAACTCTCCCCTCTTACTATGTCCTTCCTTCTTACCCACCTCCCTCTTACCTTCTCTCTTACCAGGCCCTGAGATTATTGGTTGTCACATTAGTATGATTAGTAGATGAGACAGTGGAGCTTCGTGGTGATGTTGTTGTTGTTGTTGGTACCGTAGCTTCTCTTCTGTCCCACTGGATGACCCACTCCTTATTTATACACGTCACTATACAGAAAACAAGACACACACACACACACTACAGTAGATGAGACAGTGGAGCTTCGTGGTGGTGATGTTATTGTTGGTAAAGTACTGCAACCTGGTGAATAAAAGCGAGCTATTTGAGTTAATTTTATGAACCAAAATTGCACACACCAACAGCTATAGTTTCGGATCATTTTTCGAAGCCATCTCATTGGAAGATGTTGCAGTACTGTACATTATTAGACCATGACTTTATCGTAGCTTATCTTCTGTCCCACTGGATGACAAACAACACATTATTATTTTATACACGTCACTATCTATTCTATACAAACCTCAATATTGTGATGTGTGTGGGAAGAGGAAATGACAAGAGGAAACGCATGCACTAAATGGAAACAGAACATACATAGTTACATACATATAGGTGAATGACCATGGAAGGGGGAAGAGGGGAGGAGGAGGAGGGGGGGGGAGGGAAAGAATGGTGGTGGGGGGGGGGACTGTGGTAAGGTAAGGGAGGGGGGGAGGGGTTGGGGGTGCCAGGGTTGGTTTGAGAGTTCACTGGGAATTAATTGTGGGTTGGTAAATCTGGAGGGACGGATTTTCCCCAAACTATTAATACCAAGCAAAAACGGGGACCTCATTTATTATCCCCGTTTCCTGGCCTACTTTGAATTAATCCAGGCACTCTTAATTAAGGGGGTGCGGGAGTAGGGGGCAGGCTTGGGGGGGTTGAGGGGGGTGCGGGTTTTTTTGGGGGGAGGGGTCGGAGGGTTTTGGGGGGTGCGGGAGTAGGGGGACAGGCATGGTAAGGGGATTATGGGGTTGCCGGAATATATGGGACAAGCTTTCTACCCATCCCAAACCTGTCCCCCTATTCCCGCACCCCTTTAGTCCCCCCCAAGCCTGTCCCCCTATTCCTGCACCCCCTTAGTCCCCCCCAAGCTTGTCCCCCTATTCCCGCACCCCCTCAAAGAATATATATTAAATGTAGTGTGTGATAGAAGTAAAAAACAAAACAGCCTCATTTCATTTTAACCTATAATAATAATAATCTCATCTCCACTATATTGGTCCCTGTGATCGTGTATTTTAGATTTAGTGTCTTCTGATTCCTCCTGACTTTGCCACGAAACAAGCTCCTTCAATGTAGGTGTGTGTTTCGTGGCAAATTTTGAAGGACTCGCAAACCACCTATTTTCTTTCTATACATCACAGAGGTCGTATACTTTTGATACTTTGGAGCGTCATGATTCCTCCAAAGTATGCCAGGAAACGGGATCTGACTATAACAAAACTAATGATGGCCAATGAGTTGTCTGAAATAGTTTGGAGGAATCAGTTGCTCCAGATTTATACAGGAACGTGATGTAGTCTTGCAACACCTTATATTATACCCTCAAGTACCCTCGAAAAAATTCATGCAAATAAACTTTAGCTGTTGGTGTCTATTTTTTGTTCTTTATATCTATTTTTTTCTTTATTTTTCTTATCATTATTTCTATTGTTATATATTATTTTATTTTGTTTTATTTATCTATTATGGAGAGGGGTGAGGGTCGTAAGGTTCTAATTCAGGTGGTTAAGTTACATTCATATTAAATTTTTACACTTCATTCATTTTTTTCAGAAAATAACCACCGCTGTAAAATTGTCAAAAAACATACAGTGTCAGAAATATGGCAAATACATATACAGTATGTATATATAATTATACTCTGGTTATTATAGTTTCACGGCTTCAGGAAGGGATGTGCGTGTGACTGGCATAGCAGTAATTACATGTATGTATTGTCAGGCTATGTTATTGTAAAGCGAGTGACAGCATGTGTGTGTGAGAGAGAGAGGGAGAGAGAGAGGTAGTAGTGGTGGTGGTGGTGGTGAATGTGTCATTGTTCCCAGCATTGCACCCCTTCCCCACCAACGTGTCAAACGGCATAAAAGGACGTGTGTATAACAGGATGAGTGAGTTAATGGATGGCAGTGACCGCGTGGTGGAGGGAGTGTCAGTGTTAGTGTGTGTTGAGATCACGTCACCTACACAGCCTCACCCCACGTCCGCCATGCTGTCTTTCTTTCGGCGGCGTCGGCTGTGTGTGGGTATGGGTGTTGTGATGTGTATGGTGGTGGGGATGGTGGTGTGGGGTGTGAGGTCATTCCCTCGGATGACCTCTGCAGTGTTTGTGGTAACACCTCGACGTTCACAACCTCGTGTACAGGAGGAGCTTACAACACAGCCTGGTACTGAGGCTCCTCCTGAGCGGCTGTGGCATCTTGATCTCAAAGGTGGGGCTCCTAAGGTAGCCGTTGTGGAGAGTCTGATGGCCCTGGCAGCGAGGGCAGGAGCCACGGGGGTTCTTATAGAATGGGAGGACATGTTCCCCTACACGGGACCTCTCGCCAACATCTCCGCCCACAACGCCTACAGTATGGTGGAAGTGAAAAGAATTGTAGCAGCAGCAAACTCTGCCGGGTTACAGTTAATACATCTGATGCAGAGTCTTGGTCACCTTGAGTATATTCTTAAGTTACCACAGTGGAGTGAGTTACGTGAAGGTGAGGGACCCGGTGAGGCCTGTCCATCCAACCCTCACACTTCACTCCTCATCATGCAGGCCCTGGAGCAGCTAATGGCAGTTGCTCCCGCCACTCACGTTCATATTGGTGCTGATGAAGTGTACACATTGGGGAAGTGTCAGCGTTGCAGGGCAAGGGAACTACCTCCATTACAGCTGTATGTTGACTATCTGGTGATGGTGGCAAAGAAGGTGAGGGAGAGATGGGATGTACGGGTGTTAGTATGGGACGACATGTTACGTCACGCCCCCGCCCATACCCTACGTTCTCTTGCCACCTTGATAGAGCCAGTGGTGTGGGCGTATGGTCCTGACGTTACCAAACTGGTGCCACCTTACATCCTGAGGTCGTACGCCACCATGTTCCCCAGAGTGTGGTTAGCACCAGCCTTCAAAGGTGCTAATGGTCCACGGTCTATCATGCCTGACGCTGGCCGACATGCTGCCAATACACTGGCCTGGGTGGAAGTGGGACAGAGGTTGAAACAATACTCTGGTTTAGGTGTGGCAGGGATGGTAATCACTGGATGGTCCCGTTATGATCACTTTGCTGTTCTCTGTGAACTCTTGCCTCCCTCCACACCTTCCTTGGTTCTCACATTACTGGTGGCCTCTCGTGGATTTCTCACATCCGCCGTGTTACATGATACACATGCCTTACTGGAATGTCCACCTCATGTAATAGTCCAACCATCTCGTGACCCACTCCTCTGGTCTACACGTGACTGTTCCTTCCCTGGTGCTAACGTGGCCACCTTCCTGCACCGCTACGCACGCCTGAGGAGGGATGTACGGCTGCTGCGACGGGAGGTGGATGAAGTGAGCGGTTGGCTGACACCTTACAATGTCCGCCACAACTTTTCGTCTCCCTCCAGGGTGCGTGAAGGCACAGGTGAACTGGCATCCCTGACGGCTGCATTGAGGGATGTAGAGGATGAGGCGGAGGCAGTATTAGCACAGTACCTTAACCCTTCCACGGTGATTGAGTGGCGAGAACAACATCTGACACCCCTCAACCTCACCCTAACCTCCCTCACCAACATCACTCACGCCCTCCTGGCCCGTACCACCTGGCCACGTCGTCCTCTGGAGTGGCAGCCCCCCTTCCACACCATACCCCCTCCACCACCACCACCTCCTCCAGCCTGAAGTGTGGAATGATATATGTGATAATTTTTCAATGACCAAAGAACTGAAACAAAGAACCAAAGAAACTACTGATGCCGTATTAAGAAACCTCCTCAAAATCTAAACTCGATGCATTGATAATGGTAATATTTCCCATTACCATTCTCACATTTGTAATTCAGGATTCGGGAAATGAACACTTCCAAGTGAATAAGACACATCTTTCATAAGAAATTGAGTCTGAGCAAATGTGAAACCATATAATACTGAAACTGTGAAGTACAAAACAATATATCAACGTGGGATGTATGTCAATGAAGCCTGACTACCTGTGACTCCTGAGTGTATTGTTGTTGTTGTTGTTGTTGTTGTCGTTGTTGGTTAATTACAGAGTTACAATCACGAGTCACAATAAGTATCCCTGGATATGAATATTGGCTGGTGACTCTGTATATATAGGCTATACTTACTGTACAAAATATCCACGTCAACATTGATGTATAAATATCACTCATCATAACAAGTGCCAAATTCGTATGATGTTCAGTATAATGGAGATTTTCTTATACGCTACAGAGGCAGATAAAATGTACAGTTGTGTATGATTATTGAAGTTGTAATAAATTATACCAAAGGAAATCACACAAGTAAAGTATTAATGTGGCTCAAACCCTATTTATATATATATAATAGGATATACAGATACCTCTTTGTGTGTGTGTGTGTGTGTATGTGTGTGTGTTATAAAATGTCAGATGTTATAGTCAAAAGTGATCAACCAAAAGTAATGCTGTTAATTAAATGTTTATGGCATAATTTATATACTTGAACTAAATATTTTGTTTTTATTTGGACATCAGTAGCAATAGTATTTTCCTCTACCAGTAAAAAAATATCTGATAACATTAAAAATTAATAAATAATTATGTAACAGTGTAATAAGATATATCTGTGACGTCAACCCAACAAAATATTGAGTTCTGTTGTGTTGTGGATACTTAGAGGAGAGTTACTGACACCCGTAGTTTTAAAATATTTGAGGGCATTTACTGGAGCTCTATGAACCCTCCAAACTACTCCTGGCAGGCAACAGATTCCCTATTCGAAACACTGAAGCGTTTTGTGGCCTGGATTATTTGGAGGAGGGTTCATAGAGCTCCAATAAGGGCCCTCAAATGTTTTAAAACTACGGGTATTTACTCCTTCAAAGTTACAAATTATATCAACACAAAAAAACAACGTCCGTGGTGTTGACGATGGCATGGTACCGATACGATGGCTCGATATGTTATTTGTCTATGGTGTTGTCGTACCAGTACCACACCATCGTATGCACCACCACGATGTATGTTCTTGAATATGGCCCATAATGTTATTCTTCATACTATACGTTCTGTTTTGTTGTTTCCAGTTCTCAGACAAAATTATTAATATCAACTTTGTACTCCAGCCAAACAATAAATATTATGTTAGTGTCTCATTTCTGTTTAATTATCCTTGGTGTTTTCTTTATGGGAGTTGGTAGTGCTTCAGATTAAATGTTAGAACTGTCGAGCTTTAAAATAAGATGACATCAGTTTGGAATTTGGTTGGATGCCCTTCCCTTCACAACCTACACATTTATAATACTAGACAAATTATACAGGTGCCAATAATATTCTACTTTGCACACTTTCCTTGATATAAAGCAAAGATTCTAGTACTCCTTGTGTAAAGTGAGAGCCACAGAGCCTAGGGTAATAAGAGCATAGAGGGTGTTTATAAAGATAAGGTACTACTGTATGTTCATAGTAGCTTCATACTGCACTGGAAATAAATACATGGGGGGCTGCTTTTTAATTCCCCACTTTTTATTATATTCATAGAGAGGCAAAGCAAACACAAGATCAATAATACGAAACTACAGTATGAATATTAAAATTAATTCTTAGTGTAAAATATGGTATAAAATGACATGTGACATTTGCTGATGTGCGAGCTATAATAAGAGATAGACCTACTAAGAAAGATCATTACAAAATATTAGAAACAGAAGTTAAAACTTTATATAAGAACTACAGACAATAACTTAGCAAGCAATTTACTGGAAAGTGTCTCAAGGCATATAAGTATTTTATTGGTGTTCATGTGCAGAATGTAATGATCACTTCAGTTGCTATATATCAGGTATTAAAGGACCCTGTGATCGTGTATGAAAATGGGAGTCTTTTTGATTCCTCCTAAACATGCTACGAAACAAACCCTTTCCAGATAAGTAGTGTTTCGTAGTAATATTTGAAGGACTCATTTATCTCCAATTTTCCGACTACATCACATGCAGGGTCCCTTAATTTAAGCTCATCACAACAAAGGTAAGGAATTAATTTTCACACATCATTATTTTTCAAGTTACATTCAAGATGAGTTAACTTACAGACTACATTGCAATGCCCTTCAGTAATCAGTTTGTGACTGTTAATAATTGAGATACCTAATAACTTGACCGAAATAAAAACACAAGCATAGGCTAATACTCGACAAAAAAAAATAAAAAAATATAAAAAGAGCCTTATAAATATACAATAACTCAATCACTTAAATTAAGATTGGTCAGTCAGTATACTGTACTTACTCTCTGGTCTTTTCCTCTGTTGTATAATAATATAACCTATATAAAAATTAAACAATAAACTTTTCCATAGGGTATGTGAGTGTGAGGGGTACCGTTGAAAAGTGATTGTGTGTGTAAACAATCACCATCAGCTGAGTGTGTCTGAGTGAGTGACTTTTCCCGCCTTCATTCATTGATTCAGCTGGTGTAGTCTGTTGCCTGTCAGATATTCCTTATTATTTGACCAGATATGACTCTCTCGGCAAGAATTAGGTTGAAAATGATAGGGAAGAAGGCCAATCCTAAGTTAAAATGGCTGGGTGAATCATTATTACCAACCAGGAAGGATAGATTACGTAGTGATGTTACGTTTTACAGGTATGTATGTGTGTGTGTATGTTTTGAATGATATATTAAGTTAAATAAATAGTCTAACTTAGAATGAACCTCAAATTATATGTATACAGTTAACGTTACCTAAAGTTGGACTAAGTTAAGTTATTAATATGGTAAAAGTACAGAAGTAACGTTACTCCTTTCACTATATTTCAACGTTAGTGTAACTGTTAATTAATCACTATTTTGGACCATTCTAACACACTATTCATCATTGATTCTCCCACAAATATTATGTTAGATCTCCAAGATAAAGGTATATTCGGTATTTATTGAAAGAATGACCGTTTTGCAGCAGTGTTGCCAGAAACAAGTTGATTTGAAGAACTCATAGAGCTCCAATTTTCTAACGACATTACACGGTCGCTTGAGGGGGTGTGGGAATAGGGGACAGGTTTGGGGTGGGTCGAAAGCCTCATGTCCCCTATTCCCGCACCCCCTAACCCCCACCCCCAAGCCTGCCCCCCTACTTCCACCCCCCCTTAACCCCCACCCCCAAGCCTGCCCCCCTATTCCCACACCCCTTTATCCCCCACCCCCAAGCCTGCCCCCTTAACCCCCCACCCCCAAGCCTGCCCCCTTATTCCCGCACCCCCTTAATTTCATAGTTATTCGGCTGTTAAGAATTTCACCTTATAGTAATGTAGTAGTTTCATTTGACCCTTGATATACAGTGAATAATTACTTGTATGCATCACTTCATTTTGCACTCACTCCCCCATCATTAAAGACCATCAAATGTTTTCCCAGTCTTGTGTCATTCATTAGTCACCATTTCAATTTACAGTCAATCCTTCATTAAAGACCAACAAATGTTTTCCCAGGCTTCTGAAGTAATTTACTGATTCTGTGTTAAATTTTATCATCATATATCGTGGGCGACTGAACAAGATTAGGTTACCGTACTATATTTGTGGCCTGTACCTTTTTTTTTTTATGTGCTTGATTTGAGTAACATTGTTGAATTTCTTGCAGGGGATTTTGTTTAGGAAATATTCCTGTTTACGAGAAAGACTGTGTGTACATCCGCAATGCAGACTCCTCCGATCCTGACTCCCCAGATGGCTGTGACATTGCCAAGGTCCTACGCTGTTATGATAATGGTAAGGCAGAGGTTTACTTTATAATTATATACTTTGATAAGGTTGTTGAAGGTAATATTATGATTCTGATAACCCATATGAACCATCATCCAAAATACTGTATGATAATTATAAATGTTAATAACTTGGTATCCTCCTATGTTAAATAACTATGGTTACTTTGTGCTTCTTTTACAGGTCAAAGATATAACAATAATCGTATTGAGGTGCAGTGGTACTCCAGGATTGGGGACATTAGAAAGAGGCAACGGAATGTTCCAGACAGTATGTGGCTAATATTCTTTTACTGTTGTGCTAGATTGATCAAAAGCTTTTGATAGAGTGTGACACAAAGCTTTAATTTCCAAGCTACCTCCATCCAATTTCTTTTCATCTTACAGCACTCTTATTGCTAATTTCCGTACAGTCTGCTTTGTATTTGCTGTTGTAGACTTTATTTTATGGGACTTATAAGCTCTACTTAACTTTAGCTTGACTGCACTTGGACTACGCAGTCCAGTTCTGGTGCCTATTTTACTGGATGGATATCAGTTTATTAGAGAGCATATAGAGAAGGAAGACTAAATGATTTATCCATAACCTTAGAAATCTCCATTTTGAAGATAGACTTAAAAAACTGAACCTGCACTCGCTTGAAAGATGCAGGGTGAGAGGTGATATGATTGAAGTATTTAAATGGATGAAAGGGTTTAACTTAGGAGACTTAAGCAGAGTAAGTTGCCAAGATAGAACACACTCAAATGGATTCAAACTAGAGAAATGCCGTTTTAGACATGAAATAGGAAAATATTGGTTTGGGAATAGAGTAGTGGACGAGTGGAACAAGCTTCCAAGAGAAGTAATAAATGTAAAACACTGAATGGCTCTAAAAATAGGTTAGACAGATACATGGATTCCTGTCTTCTTATGATGCATCCTTAGTGATATAAACAAAGGTAGCTCAGTTTTGGGACTCCTACAAACTCGACGGAGCTAAGATGATACTGATGTATGTTATACTGTATTTATAATTGGCAGGTACAGTAAGCTGCAAAATGTATATAGGTTGATATTGAGTTATACATTTACTAATTTCAGATGCTCCTCCTCTTGATATGAACTTGGATTTGGTGAAGGAGGAAAGGGCCTTTGATACTGATGTGGATGCTGAAAGTATTCTTAGTGTGTGTCATGTGAGTTGGAACTACAGTATTACAATCTCTCAGACTTAATGTTACATATAATGAGAAATTGTACATTTTCAAGTGTACAAGGACTGATAGGGGGAAACATATTGTAATATCTGATTGTATGAATAGGTTCTTATATACTAAACGATGATTACTTTACAGGTAATGGAAATACCCCATGACCAGTCTCCACTGGAAGTAAAGAAACCTTCCAATCTCTTGGAAAGATTTTATATTTGTCGGTTTAGATACACTGGGAAGGGTGCTTACCTGATGCCCCTGAAGGAAGAAGTTACTGAAGTTTCCAGGTACTGTAGGTTGATATTTAATGTGAATGATAACAAGAAGGGTAATATAGGTTACCTAAGTGCTTGTAAAAAATATTGTAGAAATGTCAGGTGTCAGGTCAATTGAGATATCATACTTCGAAAGTGGGAAGTATGCAAGAGGTGCTTCATTTACAGTGGTTAATATGGTTGCCTTTCAAACTAGTAGTCCTTGAGATTGTACTCTTGCTTGGTAGTGAGCTCATTCCTCCTCTCTGTCTCCCAAGGGCTGTGAGTGAATTGCCCCCTTGCAGTAGGACACAGTATAAAAACCTATTTCTTATGGCTTCAGCTTTAATTAACCAGACCCTAGAAGGGAGTGTGATGTTAACACTATGGATGGATGGAGTTGTAATAGTTATATATACATAATGATATTTGATTGTTTAAACTTGGTTGATATGTGTGTTATAACAGAAAACCTATGTATCCCCAGACACACTTCAGCACGTCGTTCCTTAGTGAGTCACCTGACCAACCTTACTTCCCCTGCCCAGTCACCAAAAAGAGCTCCGGGTAGGCCTAGGAAAATACAAGAGAAAGAGAATACACCAAGATCTGCCAAGAAGAATGCAAATAAGTTAACGAAAGAAGTAATATGTATTAGCACTGATGAAAATGATAGTGAAGAAGAAAAATTAGCTACCCCACTAAGAGGTAAGAGTGCACTGTACTTCTAAATGACATAAATGAAGTTGGTAGGTGTAAAGTTTATCATATTTATCATGTTTGGCAACAAAGGTCATTTTACTGATTTACATAGGGAGTTATTTTAAAATTCATTTCCTTTGTTTTCCTTTGAGATAACAAAGTTGTGGATGGATAGATAACCTGAACTTGCTGCTACAAGTTATTGTACTCACACTTCATTATAATAGGCCTACAGTATGTGATAATTGAGAAGGTTATATGGTGCTGCAGTCATCATTCTTGTTTTTCTGTTTGTCACTGGTTATGGGGAAGGAAATGGGAAAAATATTAACCATATGTAATAAATAATGTCAGTTTAGGGGAGTTGACCTTTCCAGAAATTATATACAGTACAGTAGTTTATTTTGTAGCAGCAGAGATGAGAGTACAGTACAGTACTGTAAAGAGAATTCTTGGAACTAAGAGGGTTCATTTTTACTAGGTACATTATCATAATAGTAAGTTGATAGATTCCTTTGTTCATACAGAGAAGATGAGACACAACCTGCTTAATAAGAAGTCACCACTGCAAGACAAAAATCGTGGGATCCTACAGAGTAAAGTCCAGAACTCAAAGCGGAAGGCTGAATCAGATGTAGATGATGAAGCAATTCCAAGAAAGAAATTCCGTGTTGAAGATCACCAGGAATGCCCTGTTTCACCACTACCCAATAAATCCACACCTAATATAAGATTCCAGCTTAAAAATTTTATTAAAGAAACTGAACAGACACCTAAAGAAAAGAAGGCAGCAAGTGAAGAGGAAAACTCTCTTGTAATAAGTAATGATAATATGACTTCAGTTGAACGAAAGACTGGCTCAGGGCGCCGACTAAAATTTGTCTGTTACCGATCATTAAATGATGGAAAGATTGATATGAATGGAGCTCTGACTGCACTCTCTCCAAATGTGAAAAGTTCACGATCTAGTCACGTATCATCAACAATCAAAAGAAACACGCCTGTAAAAAATGTAGCTGGGAAGCCACAGAATATTACTGAAGATTCAGATTCAGATTCTTCACCACAGAAAGTAAAGGATATTACTGCTACAAAGAAGAAAATATCCAATTATAAAGCCACTCCTTTGAAGGAGATTGGTAAACTACGTGCCTTAAAAGATAATGAAATCAGTGACTTGTTGGGAAGTGACTGTGAGAATGAAAAAGGACTTACAAGTGATGAAGAGGAAGATACTGAAAGTGAACACACATTCAAAAAACAAAAAGCAAAATCACAATTGGATCAAGAAAAGACTGAGTCCCGTAGCAAAATTCACTCACAAAATAATCTTAATGTTGCAACCACAAAAAGTACCCCAACAAAACTGTCACAAAATAAAAGCAAATTATTCCCAGGTATTGGTACAAGAGATCTAATATCTCCTCTCCTAGATGGTAGAACTCCAAAGAAAGTTAAAAAGACTAGAGAGCTTAAAGTTAAATCCAAGAGCACAGTCAAGAAGAGGTTCAGGTGTGATGAATGTAATGAGACTTTTACTACACGTACTGAGTTGTTAGATCATGAAGAAGATCATGATGACTTTAAACCTCTGCCAAGGACACCAGGAAGGTGATTATTAATTGTATGATGCTATCTTCATTATGACACTAGTTAATTCAAATTTGTGTTCAGAAAGCGGACTTTCCGCTCTGTATATAACTCATGTTATATAAGAAAATGCTTTTATTGATTAATTGAAGCAAAAGTAGGTTTTAAACAGATCTTAACATACTTTCTGCTCATTTTTAATTGCTAAGATATTGAGCAGTAAATCAGAATTTTGGTACAATATGTGTTTCCTTCCACCAGAAAAAAGAAACAAAGCAAAGGCACTCCATCCTTGAAGACCAAAAAGAAATCGTCAAGCCAGACAACCCTGGTGCCGGCACGTAGTGATCCAGTGAGTCAGCCGGAGACAACCCTAGAACTGGCCCGGGCACGCCTCCATGTGTCAGCTGTGCCGGACACTCTACCCTGCCGTGAGACACAGTTCCATGATGTGTATTCCTTTGTAGAGGGCAAACTCTTGGATGGCACAGGAGGATGCATGTAAGTACAGTATTGTAATTGGTTGCATTAGTTTCTGTGTCTAGTATTTGGGGTATTAGGCCAGCCTCCTATACTCTGTTCAAAACTTGTGTTCCATTTTCCTCTATCTATCTGTCTCTATTTCTATATATATCTATTTCTATCTATATCTTTCTATCTATCTCTATCTGTCTCTATTTCTATCTATCTCTTATCTGTCTATCTATCTATTTCTATCTATCTAAGCATAAGAGGCCAGCGGATCACAAGTTTTGAACAGACTATAGTACTGTACACAACACATGATCATCAGTCATTGTTAGTCTACTGAAGGATGATAGCCTTTCCCAACAACTTACAGAGTTCTCGTCTGCTAATAAACCTATACATTATATGAAGATACATTATGAATATTGCCCTGATGGAAGATGCTCATTACAGTTGTCCAATATTTGTAGTGTCTTTTACATTCTTGATACCTCGTATTGGGCGCTAAGGAACTTTATACAAAGAGAAGCCGAGCATCTTCCATCTGGGCTGTACCACAAATTCATATGCACATTGTATTATGGGAATTTAGTTCATTCTCCTAATGCTAGATGTAATATTTTTGACTTATTAGGTACATCAGTGGAGTGCCAGGGACAGGAAAAACTGCCACAGTGAGAGAGACAGTGAAGCTCTTGAGAGAGTGTAGCAAGGACAGTCATCTCCCTCCCTTCACCTTCCTTGAGATTAATGCCATGTCTCTTACTGAACCTCACCAGCTTTGGGTCCAGGTACAGAAAATTATGTTGATGAATATGTCTATTTAATTGTTTCATTTTTACGGTACATTAAGAAAATACAGTATTATTGCTTGCTTTCTAGTAAAACTTATGCCGAAATTTTGTAATAATTGGGTGAGCTGTACTCTTTTCACTGTAATCACATATACAGTATTTCATTTCTGATAACAGTCCAATTTAAATGCATTGTTTTGTAGCTGCATGCCGTATATGTATTATTTACTCAATTATGTAGTCATAATATTCAGAAGCCTTGATGAATAAATAGTATGAGTCCATGAAGTAAGCAGTCCATCTTTTACCTCCATATAGATTAAGATAATGTAAACATTTTCAACACAATAAACATGGATGAAAATATTGCCTAGTGTGACATAGTCTTTATTTTTTTTCTTTTATCATTGATTCATTGATTAAGCAAAATTCCTTACCCATTTTAGGTACTGAAATTGTTAACAGGAACTAAGGCCACAGCAGAACATGCCTCATCATTACTAGAAAAAAGGTTTAACACACCTGCACCTCGGAGAGAACCAACACTCCTCTTGGTTGATGAACTAGACCTTCTGTGGACACGTAAACAGGTGAGTTATAAGTACAGGTATATAATTATGCATACAGGTAAATACCCCCAATGATAATGATGATCACATTAATTAATACTGATGAAAACTTTATCCATGAATAGTTTTTGTTGAAGTTTTATAAATATTTGAGTTCTATACCGTATAAAATTTCATTGAGATGTGATATTTCGTGATGTGACCAGCTTTACCAAAATATTTATTTGATTTATACTTGCTTGTCTATAAATCAAATAAATATTTTGGTAAAGCTGGTCACATCACGAAATATCACATCTCAATGAAATTTTATACAGTATAGAACTTTATAATAGTAAAGTAGTCAAGGCAGGATTTATTTCAAGTGTTACACCTCATTCCTAACTAACAGGATGTGATGTACAACCTGTTTGACTGGCCATCCCGGCCCTTTAGTAAATTAATAGTGGTGGCCATTGCCAACACCATGGACCTGCCTGAACGTGTGATGCTGACAAGAGTTTCATCTCGCCTTGGACTTACACGCATCACTTTCCAGCCTTATACACACACACAGCTACAGGTGAGTCGGACTTTGGTTATGAATATTTAGGTTAACCTATGATATATATTTTTATTGAATGAATATATTAGGGGATCAGCAGGTTACAATGGTTTAGAGACAAAGTGTGGGAAGTTGAAGTTGAGATGGGAGTATGTATAGAAGAGTGAGAAGTATATTGGTAAGAGGATGTTTACAAATAGAGCTGCGAGGCAGGAGTAGTAGAGGAATGACAATTTGAAAGTTTATGGATATGTAGGTGTTGGTGTGACTCAGGAGGATGCAGGGAATGGGAATATGGAGAAAGATGATCATCTGTGGTAACTCCTAAAGGAAGCAGTGATATATGTAGATCTAGTAAGTACCCATCTCTGTTTAATAATATACCAGTGCTACTGATTATGAATTATGTTCATGAAATTATACTGCAACTTTCAAGTTTGTTTTTCATCCCACACAGGAAATTGTTAGGTCCAGACTCCTAGGCATCAATGCTTTTGATCCGGATGCTATTCAACTGGTGGCTCGCAAAGTGGCAGCACTATCAGGGGATGCCAGAAGGGCCCTGGATATCTGCCGGAGGGCCACAGAGATTGCAGAGACCACTAAGATGCCACCAAGTCCTTCAAAGTCTCCAGTCAAGCGAGCTGCATTAGTGGGAATGTTACATGTTGACCAAGCTATCAAAGAAATGTTCACATCACCTAAGATTTTAGCTATAAGGTTAGCATTGTCCTTGAAATTTTTCTTGAATTGCAGTAGCAGGTTATAAAATACACAAGAGATGCTTGTAAAATGCAAATTTTAATCCAGACCACTGCAACTTTCATATGTATATACATATATCACACTATACTTATTTTCTGGTTTAAGGAAATAGGTTAGGCTGATGGCAGTGTTCACATTTCCATTTCATATTTAAAAAAATAATATGTAAGGAACTGTGCTGTATCAACTTATATCTCTTTTGTAAGCTGTGCTGTAAATCTTGTGCTTAACAATGATGTGTGTATAAATATGTAGGCTATATAGAGATTAGAACAGTGCTGATAGTTAAGTGAATAGTATATAAAATAATATATATTCCATACTACATCCCCAGGAGTTGTAGTGTGATGGAGCAGTATGTGTTGAAAGCAGTAGTGGCTGAGTTCACACGTTCAGGGTTGGAGGAGGCAGTGTTTGGCAGGGTTCTGGAACAATATATATCCCTTTGCAGGTTTGAAGGTGAGAATACATTTATATATGATGGAGTGCAAATAACTGTTTACATAGATATATGAATTGCTTGGGAGTGTAATAGTAAAGTTTTTATATAAAATGGACTGGCACAAGTCTACAAGAAAAATCATACATCAGATGTTAATGAATAATTTCCAGTGCTTTCTTTTACTGAATCACTTCACCCTTGTAAGTTGTTATTATGCTGATCTATTAAATGCTATCATTTTCCAATAGTTCTAGATATACTGTACATACTTATAATACTGTTTCTTTAATTTAGGTATGGAGCCATGCAATGCATCAGAAATACTCAGCAGTGTGAATCGACTCACTTCACAGCGGCTGGTGCTGACAGAACATTCCAGACGCGATCTTACTCTCCGCCTTCGTCTTAATTTATCACCTGATGATGTTTCATATGCTCTTCAAGATGTATGAGAATAAGGCCAAGCCACTTGTGTAAAATAACATATACAGTTTATGTCTAAATAATAATTTTCATATCTTCCCAAACCATTACAAAAAAAGATGGGAAGAGATTTTTTAATGTGTTTTATAATGTGTTTTTATGAATTAGGACTTAGTGTGCTCTTTAAATGTCAACTGAAGCACGATCTGATTTTAGCTAGGATACTGTATCTTGCAAAATTCAAATTAGGGGGATTATAATTATACAATGACAAAGTAATAATTTTAGTAATTATTTTTTGGTGCTTGAGGCATATAGATATGTTAGGTTGCCTTTCAGTATATTTCATGGTGTTTCAGCAAAATAAATTGTTGACTTAATGTCCCGTTATTTTTATAAATAATATAAACTTGAACATCAATGCATTGAAGTAAAGGAGATTATTACCTGTAAAGACTGGTAAGTGTGGATAAAAAAAATCATGTGTTGATAGCATACTGAACTGTAGTTAACTGGATATGACAGAACTAGACCATTCTGTGTTATAATGTACATTTAACAAATATGCATTGTGTGTAAAGTTGTACAACCAAAGGTTGTGGCATTCTATGGGCAAGAGTTTTGAGGTGTTGCTTGTAGAAAGTATAGGCCAAACCCTTAATTCATTACTTCTCTGTGAAGGGAGGTCAAGACTGGAAAATTAATTATCTTGGCCTTCATCATAAGAATATTTTATTGTACATAAACAGAAGTGGTCTAGTTACTAGAGTGTGACACCAATGCAAGTGGTATAGAGTAAATACAGCTACAGTATAACTACATCCTTCCAGTGATTGGGGATCACTTCCATGCACACAAGTATTACATATTTTAAAAGGTCTATGATGTGCTGGATCTGGGAGATGATGTTGGCATGGAATTTAAAAGTTTATATAAAAGGCATATAACAATTAAGAGCACCTCTCGCTCCCTACAAGATAGGTAGATAGGTTACAGGTACCCTAGTGTCAAGGTAAGAAGGACGCATAATTATGATTGTGGTGGTAGCTGCTTTGCCTGACACATTAATGACTTGTCTTGTTCTTTTAGTCAGGACTCCTCATGGTGGACCAGGGAGGGTTATATTTTAGGGGTAGAGGCAGATGGAGTCTAACCCTGTTTGAAGGATGCTGTGGTTTTCATTGATGGGGTTAGAGGGGTGACTCGTGTTATATAAGATGCGGTGTTACTACATCTTAAATATTATGTTTCAGATAGATTTCATTACATTTAACGATCAACAAGTCTCACCCTGGTAGAATACACCCCCAACACTTTATCATACTGTGACAACCGAATAAAATGTAATAAATATATAATGTGTTAGTGGCGCTGCTTGACTTTGTACCTAAGCGACCGCCGTGTAAACAACGATGGCGGACGTGGGTTGGCGGTATTTTAGTGTATTTTAATTACAAAAGGGGTGATAATTTGATCCTGAGTCCAGACGAGGGCTGAAGACTTACGTAAATATAATGCAGCTGTTAAAACCTGCCTGGGTCAACCATGAAGGTAATATAATTGGCTTTGTTTGTTTGTTTGGGGAGGAGGAGGGGGGGATGCTACACTTGTCATTTGAAAAACTATATATAAAATTAACCATATAGAGCATTTTATATTACATAATGTCTTTTTGTTGATGGGATATAATTATGTATCAGTAAATGGTGTCCTCTTTAAACTAATATATGAGTTAGATTGATTTTGAGTGTTATTAAAGGTTAGTTAGGCTTATGTTATTTCCCTTACGACAAGTTAACTTTGTTGCAGTTTAATTTTCATTCCAATGCTTCTCTTATGATGGCATAGATGATAAGGATGATTATATCGTAACAACTAAGGCTGATATTAGTCTATTATTAACTTATTAGATTGGGATATGCTTTGGTATGATGTTCCTCCCTAACCAAACTACGATTATTATAGGGGTAATGTTAGGGAAAATGTCCCCCCCCCCCTCTCCCCCAAGGAAATACGTATATCAGAAAATAATCAATTTAGGTCAGAATTATGTAGATCACAGCCAAATACACCTTAATAAGCCAAGGGGATAGTATACTTTTGGTACAGTCATGGTAAATAGTCCTGCAACATCTTCCAATGAAATGGTTTCGAAAAATTATGTAAAACTACAGGTGTTTGTCTGTGCAATATTGGTTCTTAAGACTCACTCAAATGGCTCGCTTTTATTCACCAGGTTGCAGGACTTTTGACCATGACTATATTGGAGTGCCTTGATTCCTCCAAGGTATGCCAGGAAACGGGACCAGATTAATAAAAATAATGGTATCCTGTTGCTTGGAATGGTTTGGAGGAATTAGTTGCTCCCAATTCACCACCCGTCCACTAGGCTACCCCCTCTCTTAATAGTTAAATATAAACATTTACCCCTGGCCTTCTCTTAGGTCTGAGAGCATAATTGCAATTTCATGAATCACTGAATTATTATTGTGGAATGTATTTTTATTATGGTTATGATTTGTAATTTGTTCACATTTTAGGATTAAATTTTGTACAGATGTAGACCATTGAAAATGTAATAGTTATGTGATGATTAACTTAGGCCTATGCATATATATGATAAATTGGTGGTGGTAATTATTATACCAGTATATCAACAGTAGATTATTACAGGTACCCTAACCTACCTCTTTTGGTAGTAAACCTTCTAATTATGACTAATTTCTTATATATCAAAACTCCTAGGAAAGGCAATCTTCAGTGTAGACCTTCATCCTGATGGCTCACGGTTTGCAACTGGTGGTCAAGGTCAGGACTCCTCAGGCCGTGTGGTGGTGTGGAACTTGAAGCCAGTTGTCCATGAGAAATATGAGGAAGATGAGAAGGTATTGATTGACCTCTGTGAGGAACACAATATAGACTGTACTTTAATTGTAATATATTTCTATTTTGTTTATATATTAAATATATTAACAAGAAATTTTCTTGTTCTTTATCAGAAAAACACAGTTTTATACGTGGGTAATGTTTCTTAAGTTGATGATGTGAGTTATGAGGGATCTTTGTGATTACCTTGCATGATAATGTGTTTCATCCCTTTAGTAAATATTACATTTCTGTATATATCTTGATAATTTATCCATAACACAGATTATAAGTTTTGTTCCTCCATAGGTACCCAAGTTACTTTGTCAGTTGGATCAGCATCTTGGGTGTGTCAACAGTGTACGGTGGTCATGCTCAGGACGTTTTCTAGCTTCAGCAGGGGATGATAAAGTTATTATCATATGGCAACAAAGTAGTTATGGTGGTAAGTACTTGTGGAGGTGTTCAAGACATGGGTTTGGTAGTAACACTGACTGGTACAGGTGCTTCATATAATATCTTACAAACCTCTCTACAGGATAGTACAAGTTTACATTGTCATTCCACACAGGTGGAGCAGTGTTTGGGTCTAATGTGGTAAACGTTGAGTCTTGGCGAAGTGTGGCTACTTTACGAGGACACGAGGGGGATATTCTGGATGTAGCTTGGTCCCCTAATGATGTCTGGCTGGCCTCTGCCTCTATTGACAACAATGTGATCATCTGGAACGCTGCTAAGTGGCCAGGTAGGCTAACACACCAAGAGCATTTAATTTCCAAAAATAAATTCTGTCTAAACATGAAATTTTGTTCTTATCAATAGCATGATCTTGCAGAAGTTTAAGGCTAGAATCATTCTCCCTCCTTATTAAAATCTTTCCTATAAGTTCTCATTAATTCCTTTTCCATAGCAACAATTCTACAACTTGTTTAATTATTATGTACATGATCAGTTTAGAATGTGAATGTTTATTTTTACTTTAAGAAGGTTGTGAAAGAACTGTAATTAATCATTTATATGACATCCACCTTTGCTTTACCTAGAGATTGTACAGTATATATATAATATAGAGTAACTGGTTGTTTTTGTGTGTATGACAGAACAAGTTCGTGTACTGCGTGGACACACTGGGTTGGTTAAGGGTGTGACATGGGATCCTGTAGGGCGGTACCTCACCTCTCAGGCTGATGACAAGAGTCTTCGCATCTGGCGTACAACTGATTGGACAACAGAAGAAACTCTTATTGAACCATTTACTGAAGTAAGCTTTAGGATTGACTTATACTGTACATGTACACTACACTATAGGCATTCTTAGCTTTGCTGAAATCAAATCTTCATCAATATATGAATTCTTTGTACAGTATGAATATAATTCAATATGTGAGCATAATTATACCAGATTTAAGATCTAAAAGTTTGTGAATGAGAGGAATGTTAGTATAGTTTTTGTGTACTGTACTAAAGTATTGTTTTGGTGTATATACAGTGTGGAGGAACAACAACAGTACTGAGGCCGAGCTGGTCCCCTGATGGACAGTACTTGGTGTCTGCCCATGCCATGAACAACGGAGGACCCACGGCACAAATTATTGATCGTGACAGCTGGAATACTGACAAGGATTTTGTGGGGCACCGTAAACCCATTACTTGTGTGGTGAGTCTGACGATTTGCAAGTTTATAAATCTGAAAGATGCCTTTAGTAAAATAGTTTCATATTATTACATTTATAAGATAGTAAATTTTCAATCCCATTTGTTTTGAGGAGTAATTTTTTATATAGATGACATTCAAGCCACTCATAGATATTTTATATATGTAGAAGTTGGAGAAATATGACTCGGTGCTTGAATGATGTACAGTACACCAGGGAATTAAAATGATTAAAGGGAACATCTGTTGTGCCAATAGGAGTCTACTTAAGCCTCTAAGTGATAAAACAAAATAAATCTTTTGTTGTTATTGTATTATGGTGTTAGTTTGTTTCATAGCCTTCTATTTTAACCCCACCCATTTAATTCAGTACATTTTTTACATTCTGTTAAATCATGCACCACCCATGCTCACAATACAGTAATTGAAAACCCTTTGCCTTCCCTCAGCGGTTCAACCCCAACATACTGAAGAAGGCTGACAAGTCGGTTCAGTATTGCTGTGTGGCTATTGGCTCACGAGACCGCTCTGTGTCCATCTGGTTCACGTCACTCAAGCGGCCCCTCGTCGTCGTCCATGATATATTTGATGACTCGGTTGGTTATATTAATACTTATTTGTGTGTTGTGTTTAAAGCTGAATGTAATTCTAGTAATACTGTTGTTACCTTCATCTGTTTATTTAAATTATTGTCCAAATTTGTTCTTGGTATTATTTATTAAAGAAATAAGAAAGGAAACATGTCTGGGTAATTAGAAGAACTTATTTTTTCTTAATGTAGAGTGCTTAGCATTTAAATTTTAGTATAAGTGTTTCCAAAGGAATTATGCTACCAGCAGCTTTTCCCTTTGCTAGTGCAGGTACTTTTCAAATTCCAGAAGTTCCTGATGGGGTCATGTAAATAATTTATATATAATCTGAAACTGTCTGTGTGTTTGCTAGGTACTGGATTTGTCATGGAGCAGCTGTGGGCGATACTTGATGGGTGTATCTAAGGATGGCACATTGGCCTTCATCAACTTCTCACATCATGAAATTGGTTTTCCCCTCTCAGAGGATGAGACTGTAAGTACTGTCTGTCTCTTGGAAGTAAACTACATGAATGGATAATTGGGTCAAGCTGTGGTGTGACTTGACAAATTATTTTAAACAGATATATACCCATGATAAAAATAGTATTTTCACCCTAAGGTCTGATAAAATGTGAAACCTTCATCTCTGGTTGAGATGGTAGTAGTGATATGCCGACATATCCTTATCATATCCTGTTTATCACAGTGAGTGTTTCATAATGTCTCAGACTGAAATGGTGCTGATAATTTTTTTTATCAAGGGTACATCTCTGTTGATTAAAGTTGAATTAGAATTTTTTCTCTGTGGAATAAAGATAACAGTAACGTCTATATTTTAGTTAGAAAAATATATAGATAACCATTCATTAAAATATAAATGCTGTATAACAAAAATATTTATTCTATTTTTATGTGTATTCTCAACTCCCAAGTCATTTACAATCAGAATAAAATCAAAATGACACATGAAAAAAAGAAGAAATGGAAATGTGTTTTCACAGCTATACTTTTCCTTATAAATGTTCTGTAGTACTGTACATGTATTATATTTTGATGACAATGTTGGTTGTCAACAGAATGCTTTGCACCTGAAGCTGTATGGAAAGTCAGCTCATACCTCTGTCTCTGCTGCCAACCCCACCATCATTGAAAACCCAGAGCTACTAAGGTTAAGGGAAGAGGAGTGTGCCCGTGCCAAGGCTGCCTCTGCCACAAGGTAACATACAGTCTCCAGTTGTTAACATCAATGTATTTTCTGATATATCACCAGTACATGTTGCTAGATCCTTCCTATCTCTGATCAAACCCTAACTGGTTTCACCTCCTATTGATAGTAACAGTGAGCTGAACCAGAGGCCTACACCTCCCACCCCTCAGCGAGCACCAATTAACAAGCAAATTGAGACAAGGACAGCAGACGGCAAGCGCAGGATAACGCCCATGTTCATCCCACCCATTGAGGGGTAAGTACAAGGACAGGATATACTTTAGGGTATGTACACAACTAGGCTAGTCTTAAGAGTGTGTGAGCAGCTAGGAGGCTAGTCTTGAGGTGGCTAGTCCAGACAGTGTGTACACAGGCAAGGTAATATAGAACATATGCATTAAATCTGGCTAGGCCTGAGGGTATGGACAGGCATGGAAGTCTATCTTGGGGCTGGCTAGTCCAAAGGAGTAATGCAAGTTTGGTGGGGATGTAGCCGGAATGACTTGGATACAGATGGAAGCAGGGAGGAAAAGAAGTGATAAATTTAGAAGTAAGGAAGAAAAAATGTCCTTGGTGACAGGGAATGGATAAACTGTTGTGGTCATATATAGGGAGATAAGGAATAGAAGAAAGTGAAAAGTAGGTCAGGGTGTTTTGCCTTTAGCCTATAGTACATCGTTTCTACTTGAACGCTTTCCATACCTTCTTGTGTAATGTTAAATATATAGAATTAGGTCATAGGTAACCCTACTTTAAAACTACATACCTTCTTTCTTTACATTAGTAAGTCTTGAAATAAAAAAAATCAGGGGGGTGCATTTGTACAACTTGGCATACTGTATTGATTATTTTGGCAAAGTTAGAGCTTCTATTATGCCTAGTTATACAGATATTATTGTTTTTTAAAGCAATATTAATCCCTGAATGATATTAAAATGAGAGAGGACTGATGCTGTATGTTATTTTCTACAGGGTGGAGACCCCCAACAAGTCATACGAGGCCAGTTTCTCCTCCAGTCAGCAGGAACGTAGCAGAATTGTGGTAGAGCGTGTGGATGAGGTGGTGGAACCTAATGTGTCCACTTCATCACGACCACTTCCAAATGCAGCTTTCGGTCATTCCCCTAGTAAGCCAGCAGCACAGCCTCCTCTGCCTGCTGAGTTTAATGGTGTAGCGCCAGGACTTCCTGCTAGGTTTGGAAAGTAAGTATTGCCACAAGTTGATTGACAATCATATTCACCTCAGAAACATCAGATTAAACTACACCAATTATATTATAGAAGAGCCAACTGGAAAGCATTCATAGCCAAGACAGAATATCTCTTTGAAACACTAAGCAGTACACCCATCATGAACATGAACACTGCTGTACACAATTTCATTATGATCATACATAATGTAGACAAATGACACATGGAGAGCCATCAGAAAAACACACAACACTATCTTGATGAGGAAATTAAGACCCTAATAGACTCCATTTAATCCAGAAATAGTAATATGTAAGCATGGGGGGATGGATGGGAATAGCAGAGTATGGGGCAACCAGATCATAAAATCCTTGGGGAAAATGATAAAGGACAAAAGTGTGAATATGATGATGAAAAGGGGAATGCAAAACAATATTCCTACCAACTCTGTTATATGCATCTGAAATGTGGATATAGGCAGGGCAGATCATTGCAGTAGAAATAAGCATACCTGAGAGGAGTTTGTGGCATGATAAGGTGTGATGGTGAGAGCAATTAGAGTTTGTATGAAAGATATGGTATGGGTGTGAGAACAGTTGTTGAATGTGAAATGATTGAATGTGTAATATATTATACATTAAAAACTGTTTAGCACAATGTGTGACTCATGGTTAACCCTGATTCTAATAACTCTCTTATTTGTCAGGTCTGATTCAGAGAAACCATCAGACCAAGTCAATATCATACAAGTTAAACGCAAGCAAGAAGAACCTCATCAGCCTGTTGTCAAGAGGAAGCGGGGTCGTCCCCCTCTGTACGACCGTTCTTCTGCCCCTCAGGTCACTCCCCGCACCCCTACTGAACCTACTCCCCCTCCTCCAGCTCCTGCACCAGTTTCACGACAGCCTCCTCCTACTGTGGCTCAGCCAGTGGCAGCAACATTGGTAGTTCTTCCTGAGGCTTCCATGTCCAAAGCCACTAGAATTCAGGTTAGTTAAGTGATGCTTATTAACTTTGGTCCCAAGCCAGTCCATTTCTGCTCTTCAATTGTCCTTCCTTTCCTACTTTGGCCTTTGTGTTAGCTATCCCTCCTTTCTCTCTACCTTTCTCCCTCTGCTGCTTGTACAGCCCCCTGACATCCATCTATCTATTTATCTATAGCACTGATGCCTCATTTCCTCTGGGAATTCCCCCTAAAGGGGTGGCCATGACAAAAGTGTTTCCAGCTTTCCCTGTTCCAACATTCCCTCTTTACTTGGTCAAACCCTCCTCTGTCCCTCACATTTATCTCCCTTACATACTCTTCCACTCTGTTCTGCCATCTAACCGGAGGTCTGCCTCTCCCACCAGGTGCCACAACTTCACTTCCATACACCTTCTTTACAAACTCCTCACCTTGCATTCTCTCTACATGTCCAAACCACCTCAATGTATTACATCCAACCTTCTGAATCCTCCCTTTATTATAAGGACAGAATCCTTTTGGCCATCCTACAGGATAAACACCATCCAGCCCTTAGCTATCAGAAGAGTCTAGATGTATCTATTGTGGATGCCTGTCCTGGATCTAACATAGCACCCCACATGAATTGTTATAATATGGAAAACTTCACTGCACACATGTATCTATACAAAATAACACAAAATACACTCTATGAGGACCTTATGGAAGAACCTGGTCCCATCCTTGGCCTTCCTAAGTGACTTAAAGCTGTTTGGCCAGGCACCTTGAAAAACATTAACAATACAATTTCATGCCCTCCATCTCTCCTATAGGTACCTGGAGAGAGGTCAGGGGATGCCCCACCTCCCTTATTGGTTGTGGAGAATGACTACCGGACCACCAGTACCAGCACTACTTCCTCCTTAGGCCCTCCTAGCCTGCACAGAGTCAGCAGGACACAGGTCAACACAGCCTCTTGGACAACCTTCCTTACCTCTAGGATTACTGCTGCTGCTGCCTCTTCCACCACTGCTGCCCTTACTTGTCAGGACAAGTCGCTCCATGTCCTGGATATCATTACTGGTGAGTTACTGTACTTGGTACTACTATTAATTGAATTTTATTCTGTATACCGGGTATAGCATATTTGTATATCATTTGCTCTCTACATCCCTTGGTGTTTAGATGTCTATGAAGGTTATGACTTTAGTTGATAACTATAAGTTTGGTCTCCTCTTAAGTTTGCAGACTTGTACATATATTTCCTTATTTGCATTTGTCTCCAACATCTTCAGGTGAAATGCTGCTACCACCTCTTCAGCTGCCCAGCCGAGCATCCCAGCTCTTCCTACATGGTGGCTCCTTGGCTGTTCTTACCACTGATGCCACTCTCACCATCTGGGACCTGACTAAGCGAAAGAGAGTACTAGCGGAGTCCATACGTCACTTAGGTAAGACTTAGGTACACTTAGACCTCTAAGGTACAGAAGTGTACAAGGAAAGGATTCAATAAAATTAACAACAAAGGGTGAATAGAGTTAAATATCAGCAGGAGACTACCACTGGGTTACATACCTTGCCCAAATGATGGCTGTGATTTTTCAGTCATAGGGATATATTTAATGTGAATGTATAATAGTGATACAGATGACTGATGTATATCAATCCTCATTTGTATTCTGGGGATCCTTATAATATCTACTTGATTTTTTTAATCCAGCGAATACTTGTACTTCACAGTTGAGGGACGAAGTGGAGGAGTGAAGTGTGTGAAGGTTGGCTTGGATGTAGAAGAGGGCAACAATGACAATAAAAATGGTGATGGGTGCAGCAATAGTGAAAATAATGGAACTCCGGTGCTGCTCTTGTCATCTGGGGAGGCATTTGTGCGATGTAAAGACTTGGGTGCTTGGTTGTTGTTGGGTGACACAGCCTCGGTACGGCGTGCTGTACAGCCAGAATATACCCTTCTACCTCCATGCCATGCACCAGGTCAGGTACAAGAGGTATCACGACCCCTTGCATCACTCCTGCACCAGACTGCTGCTTAGTAAGTTTTTCCTTCTTTGGTATTCTTTCACAACAGGACTAATACAGCTCTTCATTTCCAGCATGCCTAAGTTTTTTTTATTCCAAAATTAGTATGTTTTACAGAAGAGTATGAAAGTAAGTTAAATCTGTAGATTGACTGATATAGTCTTATATTATATTTTCAGTTCTGGCTCTTCACGTGTAACCCGACCAGTTATCTCAGAGGATGCTCGACGTAGCCTGACTGAAGTATTCATCAACAGAATGCTGACATCTGCTCGTTATCTTAAATCTTCTCAAGACTACAAATTTTGGCTCAAGAGGAAGATTCAGTTCTTCATTAAAGAGGGTGAGAAATAGTGAAGTACATTAAATTATGCTTGTTAAAATACATTTGACTGTTAAATCCTCAAAGGTTGATATGGAATTACTGTACCTTGTATTGGCTTTTGGCTGTATGCTGCTCACTACAGTATGACACTCAATCAACCTTTGATTTTGTGAATTATTGGGGGGGATAGAGGCGTCTGGGAACCATTAAAATCCAGGAATTACGTACACTTGACCCTCCTTTTTCTGGACAATAAGGGGGAAACACCAGTCAGGGAAACGTAAATGTCCGTAGCCACTGACCATTGCCGGACATTTACCCAACTCGGTCCATGAATCACCATTTGCCCCAGACTCTTACAAATGTCTGGGTGTCACTGCCTACACTATAGTATGTCCAGCACTCAATAGATCAATATGGAGGTCAGCCAACATATCAACATAACTAACTATTCCCAAAATTCAGGAATTCAAGGTCCTCAAAATCAAGGGCTGAGTGTACAGCTGGCAGCATAAATTTGTGTCCATCTCATGACCTTAATAATGCTAATATGACCAGATAGTTGCATTCTGAACCAGTTTCTATTCTAACAGCATGTGTAGTTTATCATATGTGAACTATATTTGTCATTTCTGGATTAAAATTGTATTACAATATCACTATAACTAATACATACACAGGTAGAAATGAAGCGAACTTATGCTGCCAACTGTACATCCATTCTTATGTAATAAAGAATGGAAAGTCATAAAAACTGTAAATTTTAATCTCTAACTTGAGTTTTAACAAATTTGGATCTATGAGTAAGCACTGCTTTAAATTTGCTGTTACAGGTTTAGAGAAGAAATTGAGAGAGATATTTGATGACTTACTTGGGCCCAGACAAGGATCTTCAGTGGAAAATAGTGAAACTAAATGCTGGATGCCCAAAATAATGGTGAGTTTAAACACAAGTTGCATTTACAGTTAAACCTCGTTATTTCGGACCCCGTTATTACGGATTTCTGTTATTTCGGACACAATCTGCTGGAGATTTTTTTTTGTCTGAATTTTGGTTTCTCTATTTTTTCCTATTATATTTTTTACATTATACAGTAGGTATATTATTTACACATCATTACATACCTATTTATGTATATATACAGTTGACTCTCGAATAAATCCGAGGAGTTCTTATACAAAACGAGTGAAATCATAATGAACTTGTCAGGAAATTATATCACTCATCTGTGAAGCGTGGGTGTGTGTTGCCACCACTTCTCCCGCACTCCTTCCCCCCCCTATCCTCGGTCTCGATTCACCCTATAGCTCAAGGTCAAGGGAATATAGGCCTAACCTGCCCTGTCAACTTGTGTGACTATCTCGTTTTTAGTAATAACGAGTTAACCACTAGCTTCAACAGTCATGCCAGGTGGTGCATTTACAAAACAGAAGGCCATATCCTTCGATAGAAAGAAGGAAGATGTTTCTCGAATAGATAAAGGAGAAGGAAACACCAGAGTACAGCATGGCTAATAAAATGTAAACAATCGATATCCCGTTATTTTCCCCTTCCCCCTACCACCTAGACCACTACCACGCATGCGTGATTTGTTATCTTTACAAGCGCGGGTTGGAGACTTGGAGTGGTTGCGTATCACTACATCATTCTTGTTTTTATTAAACAGTATTTTGCAGTGTTGTTTGGTTCCCTGTGTTTGACACTATGGCACCTAAGGAGAAAAAAAAGTGTGTTCATCTGAGCATTGCTGATAAATTAGAACTTCTTAAGAAGTTAGAAGCTTCATACCTATCACTACATACCTATTTATGTAGATATATCTGTATTTTGTGTTAATATTTGTACAAACACGTTTTTTTTTGTTTTTTTTTATTTTTATTTCGTACCCCTCGTAAAAATTCGTCGCAAAAACGGACACCCTCTCCCCCCTATTAGTCCGAAATAACGAGGTTCAACTGTATTATGATAATTAATACACTAATTTAGGTTCAGAATCAGTTCTGATTTTTTTTTTTTGCATGTACTCTATATACTTTCACTTTCTTCCTCCAGCATGGAGATAAATGCCTGATATATATATATATATATATATATATATATATATATATATATATATATATATATATACTTTCAATAGCTAACTCCATTGGTATTTCTGAATCAGTTTTTATACAGTATCATGTACAGTACATAATATTTTATAGGTAAGGGAGTTCTTTTATGTATGATATACAGCATGCATTGTGGATTACTGAACAGTACCATTCTATCTATACCCAGTACTTACTTTATTCATACTCATCTTCATCATTGGTGATTTTATGTCTGTGGCTCCCATTTACTAGATTAGAATTTAATTGAGTCTGAGCCACTCTTTCCATCTACTTTTCTTCTTATATTAAGGATACTGGGGGCTGAGAGCCCATGTATTTTCTATCAACTACAAAATTAAAAAACAAAACTAATATTCTTCACTTGTCCAGGAATTTGACAAAAAGAGTCTGCTGGAAGAGTTCCTGAGGGAGATCCTGCTGGCCAAGAACTCCCTACAACTTCAACGCCTCTACTCAGAGTACAAGGAACAGCTTGACAGTACAGCTGTTGATATGATCTAGGAAATATTTGCAGAGATGTCTTTTTACAAATATAGTATTCGGTGGACATTTGCTGGCATTATTTTATGTTTTCTGGGGTATTTGCTGTGTTGCATTTCTTGCATCATTATTTCTTCCTTGTATAGCATATCTTTCTTTCTCAGACTTGTTTATGTTATTTGTTAAGTTGTACGTTGGAGGGAGTCAGTCAGTCAGGGTTTGTAAAGATGACTCTACATCACCACAGAGGCTGTGATATGTTGGAAGGGATAGATGTGGTAAGGGTGACACTTGTTATTACCCACTTGGAATAAGATAAAATGAATTTAATGCATTTCTTAGCACCAGCTTACATACCCAGTACATAGCCAAGTACTGCACTCAGCCGGTGTATGCAACATTATTAGGTGCTAGAATTTTCATATTTTTTTCTTTTGTACTTCTCCTTCCTTTCTTAATTTCCTTTGTCTTTTCATGTAGCTTATGAGTTTATGTGAGTAAAGGAAATGCTTCATTCACATGCTACTGTAAGTGCTTCATTTAGGACTCTTTATTAATACTCACTTAGGTTATTGTTAATAATTTGTGGAGAACTTTCTTTGTTTACAAAATTTTACAGTTGATCTTGTATAGTCAGTAAAGCACAAAAAAGGAGGCAGCTTCGATTAAAAGTTATTAAACCAGGGATTTCAAGTTTGAAATGTGGCTTAAATGCACTGGAAGAACATTCTAGAGATGTTGAAGAAGTACTATAGTTGTAGTGTCTTGGGCTTGAAGCTAACTTTTGATGCAAGAAACCAAATTCAATGCTCATTTCAAACAGTATCACTGCCAATATTTACATCTCTGCCTTAAATAAACTGTGACAGTTGTGACTCATGAACACTGCCCAGTCTACTAATGAACTGCCACATTTAAAACGTGATCTTCACTGCCAGTGGAAACTGTCCACAAAAACCCAAGTTTGGGATCATACCATATTATAAATACTGTTGAGGCAACTGTATCTAGTTGTAATTATCAGCATGAATAACTAGAGTTTGGCTCTTGTGACTGCAATTATAGGTGCCATTTTAAATATGTTGAATGTAATGGACAATAGATTTATATGTATATAAAAAAAACTTTTTATGGGTGCCAATATATTTAGTAGATATTGAAGTGTAGGGTTCTCAGCATGAAGGGGTATTGTAAAACACTTCTTCATTCCTAGTTTTTTCTACCACAAAAGGGAAATGGTCTGTGATCAGACAGTTAAATTTCTCTTTAGTTTGTATATTTGGCCCCTATACAGTAAACTATTCATGTACTGTTTTCTCCTATTTAACAGTCTAAATTGGAGAGGTAGACATCTCCAATTTTACATAAGTGGCTAGGTATACCTTGGTGACTCCAAGCTGCCAAACTCTACCTATCCATGACTCATGTGTAATGAATGTATAATTGTGCTCATTATGTAAGCCTCCCTACACTGCCATGTCTCAGTTAGTCTCAGTATTGTTAACTTAACTTGACTCTGACCTGAGAGACCTCAGAAGCTTGGTGAGAGGCCAAGTCGTCAACACTCACCACCATCATCTCTGCAAACACTGTTGTCAGGGATGGTGAATTTGGACTCCATTATGTTGGTGTTCTTGGTACAGGTGGGTCAGTGTCATATGCAGCCTTCAAGTAAGGTATGCTTATACTGTATAGGGTATATGCTTGGGGAAAGTCACCAGGCAAAGCTGTAATATGAACTAGTATTTGTAATGTTGTGAATGGAAAGTAAGGTTGTGTAGTTGGCAGAGTGAGTGTTAATGTGTGTGTTGTAGTGGTGTGCTTTGTGGTAAATCACATAGGATTAAGTGGTATGTACATTTTTTTTATAACTGTGTTGTGCAGTAAGGTAGTCCAGTGATTTCTAGTGTCTAATACTGTACTGTTCTAAATACTGTATGCAAAAATTCAGAATTTTAAAATGTAAGTCCTACAGACCATACTATGAACTGATATACTGGTAGTAATGCAATACAAGTACTGTACAGTTCTTTCTCGCATTTGGCAATGGAGTTGGTGAAAAATATGTCAAAAATCATCAAACGACTTTTAGTGTTTTTATGTATATAGAGTTGTCTTTGTAACAGCACTGGGAATTCATTGTGTCTCTTTGTGTTTTAATTTTTCCTCTCCCTTTCCATACTTTCACTGTACAGTAAATTATTTTTGACTGGAGTTTCAAATGCTAGTAAATTCCTCTCTATTGGAAGAACTGGCACTGTTAAAAATGAAAATATTAGATTATTATAAATATATTTTGTATTTTCTCTCCTCGTTAAGCAGTTTTCAAATAATTGTGTTTCTGACATTGCTTTTCCTAAAATACAAATTTTCTTCTCATTTCATGTAGTACACACTACTTATTTTATGGACATTTATATTTTCTCTTCCTAGACAACACATATGTGACACTATATATCACCATTCATAATTTTTTTAATTCTGTTTAATTTCCATGTACAGTTGCCTGACAAAGTTCGTTAAGTCCAGACTGTGTTTTATCCAGCAACAAAAAAGACATTTAATGTAATTTTCTTACAGCTTCATGGAAGTTGAGCATAGTACAAAATTTAAACATAATGTATAGCATTTAATACTTTACATTATTACTAGATCTGTGGCCCTACCCAACACCTGTCAGGCGATAACAAACTTCATCCGGCAACTGTATTACTTAAGGTGAACATAAATGGGTGAAGTCTCATCTGCTGTGACTGATAGCTCTCTCCCATGGTAGCTACCAGGCATGTGGTATATATGGTGACATTATTTTACTGACAGTTTTGTGTATTACATTGTTATTGTATTATTCAGCCATGACATTGATTAGGTGAAAAATAGATACAGTAATTGGGATTTTACTGTACATGACAAAGTTTGGAGGACACCACATACACCAAGTTCATAATTTATACTTTATGTGACTGAGAGTTTTGCTTCTCTTCTAAACATTTAGTAAATTTGTATCATGGTCTGTATGTACAGTATATGACATATTTTACACCAAAATAATAATGGAGGTTTCACCAGTCATATTATGCATGCCTAGAACCAGCTGCATTATTTCCCATTAGTTTAGTCAGTTAATTTAAGGGAGTTCACATTTGGCAAGTATTTTGAGGGCATCAAGTTCCTATCCATATGCGAGAAAGAACAGTAAACTATAATTTTATTTTGAATTCTTATTCAATTATAATAATGCCACATTTGTTAGCATACATGATACTTCAGACATGATAAACAGTTGTTGACCATATTTTTTTACTGTGTTTTTGTTGTTACATATTTTTTACAACTTCATTTGTTTGGAATGTGCTGAAGTTGGTCGTATTATATGATGGCATTTCAATTACCGTTTTTAAAATTAATTACAAACTCATAACTCTTGATACTTTTTACTTGAGGGGGCATTAAAATATTAAGAATGTCATTAAGTCGCTTATATTACAATATGTACAGTATAGAATTTTTAATATTCCATGCTTTATGATTGAATACAGTTTTCAATCTTAAATAAAATAATACATAACACATAAATATATTTCACTTGCACAGGTAATTATTATGGTAGCACCATTTCATGGTGTTTGGAAACAAGTGGCCAGCCAGGGAGCCAGTAGCTTTTACCATTTCGCCCAGAGAAATTTCATCGAGATACATGGAAGAACTGTTTGTTGATTAAGGTTTATATAAACGATGAGTTCTTGTACATGTATGTGAAGGGTGTGGTGTACAATCAGTTATGAATTTTCCTGAGTAGTATTGTGCTCTGGTGTGCTTCATTGTGAAGTTGGTTGATGTTTGTGGATTCTGTAAAATCAATTATTGATCTGTGCTTTGTTTTATTCCAGATTTCTGCAAGGTGGTGTTTAAGGTGGCTGGTATCACAGCTTGAGAATTAAAAGTGTTCAGTGAACCTGGTGATGTTTATGAGTGTTGTTAGTGTGGTAAGTTTCCATGAGGTTTGGTGTTGGTCAATAGGAAATTCAGTGTATGATATGGTAGAAGTGTATGTACAGAACTAGGCCAACGGAGGTTACAAGAGGGTGCCTCCATTCTTCAACCAGTATACATGTAGGAATAAGGATTGAAATAAGTCCAAAATGGTGCACAATGTATGAGTATCTTTGGGTTTCTGTTAAGAGGGATCTGTTAGAACTGAAATTGTGTGGTTTTGAAAGGCATTTATTTTTCTGTGATGTGTATGTATATTAGAGGTTCTTTACAGCTTGTGATGAGCTATGCCTCCATGCCTGCTCCCTCACACCATACAGCCTGTGGATGCCTGCTCAACCTTCTTTAACTACCACTGTTCAAACTGTACATTTAATGAATTCTTGTGTCACCCCAGCAGTCTCATCATCATTGCAATTGACAATGGGAGACATTCTTGGCTCACCTGCAACTTGGCTACACTAGATTCATCCATGGGTTCCTGATAGTCGGTGCTGCCGGGTTCCAATTGTGATCCAAATCCACAGTAGTCTATTGCCCCCAATTTCGTGCTGCTTGTCGGTTTGGTTTTCTGTTAATTTTCTCCCTTAACGAACCTCCTTCCTTATCTGACCTTAGTGAATGTCCTACGTTCTCCCTCACAAAACTTTGTCCCGTACCTGTATTTTACCACATACCGGTACTTGGCTTTTCTTTGTAACTTAGTCTATCCCCTCATCTCTGCTTGATTTCTTTTCAAAATTTCCAAGCATATTTTAGTGCTAAAACTGCTAATTAGTTTCACTGGGCTTGTTGCTAGTTGGTATTGCAGTTTTATTAATATAGACATAACCAATTTGACTCTTTTAGTAATTAGTCTAATGGGTAACTCCCTTGCTTCATAAATTCTGGTCGAGGGTTCAATTCCGGGGTGGAATAACGTCCTGATATTTATTTGCACAGAATTTTGATTTTTCGGGGACTATAGTTTGTAGTTTGTTATGGTATTGTAAATGTTTCTGGACCATTAATAATTAAGGAATTACTGATTATTTAAAACAATATTTCTAACATTTGAAAAACATATATCAGGTACTGGTATCCTTTGCAGGCCCTCAAAAGTGTCTATTAAACACTTATGAATAATATAAGTGTATAAAAAAGTCACACAAAAAGTCAGTGGAAAATTGTTAAACAGTGAAGTATTTTAAGTTAATTTCCAATACGATGGTGAAAAGTTCATACAAATCACAATCCAGATTCTGGTATACACTTTCAGTTCTTGAAATTTATCTAAAACAGTGATACAGCAACATAGTTTTACTTCCTGCCTAGTTCACTTCCTACAATGAATAATATTTCACTCTGTACAAACAACAAAAGCTAACATTTTAAAAATATCTTTTTATTACATTAGGACTTAACCAGGAAACTTTTATATACAGCACAATTTACACATTAATTCATCTGTTCAAATTTGCTTGTAACAATGACTTCCCTTGCAAATAATTTCAAGAAGTTCCTTTTATAACAAAAACTTACTTGACATCAATGGAACGTACTGTATATTTACATATATATATAATATAAATGTCAAGTAAAAGGTATCATAATATCACAATTTTCTGTGACAGATTTATCACTCCCTCAACACTCAAATAAACTTTTACAATGCATTCTTTGTAGCCAACAGCAACTTCAGCAGACCCAGTACAGCCTGTCTCTTTCAACAATCCCATTTCTTCTTGAGAAGTTACAAACAAGTTCCAATCAATCTTTAAACTCTCTAATTTACTTTGTTACTGACCTCTATTACTTGCATCCCATTAGTCTAATTCAGTCCTAGACTCAAACCAGTTGTTCTGTGCTCTGTGCTGAGAGATCAAGTATCCTCCATGCTGCCCTGGAGTCAAGCTCAGTCTGGTCACGACACAACACCCACACATACTGTACTCTCAGTACTTTGCTTGGGTCACCTTCAACAACCTGTGATGGAAGAAAGAATTTGGAAGTCATTGTCACATATATTGAGATTGCATGACATTTATACTCATTCCTCATTTATTCCTGGAAATCACCCTAAGGGAGATAACCAAGTTCGAAGAGTTTGTATTGGATTTTGTCCCTACTAATTATTTTGCAGTAAAGGACTGAAGGTAAACATGTCAAAAGTATGAACAGAAAATTAATACATGACCAACACACCAAGTGAATTAGAAATGGAACCAACCTCTCCTTTACTGTTGCGAAGACACATGATCTGCTGAGACTGGAAGCTAACTGCCAAAACTGGACCCTCATCCATTACCTTTCCCATTACCAGATCTACATTGTCCACGTCCAAAACCTGAAGATATCATCATAGACGTCATAATTAAAGTATCCTTACTTAATGGTTCTTCAATACATTGAGTGTACTGTATATTGCTAGTCAAAGAGTCTGTAACTAAGAGTCCACATACATGTTACTGATGCTGGACTACTACTTGGAGTGGGAAGGGCATTTCCCTCACCCCTTCAATATTGTATTTACTTTAGTAAGTTTACTTGGTTCATATAAACAATATATGTCTTACTTTTGAATCAAAAGTAAATCCCATCTGGTAAGCTTGTTTCACTGGAGTGGCCAAAATGGAGTATGCTCGTTCAAAACACCAATCATGTAAAACCTGTAAACAAACAATGACAATAATTAGTTCATAAGTTGAACAACACAAAGATTTGGAATCATATAAACCAAACTGCCCCATACATATTGTATTAATATACTCTGAATTAAATATGTAATGTACAGCATATATCAATGCCACTGCCAAACATTAATGATAAATTAGAGACTTAACTGACGTGTCTCATTACACACACATTTGTTCATTCCCATTCAGTCTCCCAATAGTCATTCCCCCTGATACTCACCTCCAGGTCTGGTCTAATCATGGCCTCAAGAACATTTGGAATAACATCATATTCACACTCCAGTAAGAAGCGCTCCTTGTCAAATGTTGGGTCCATCTTGACAATTTCTGTCAGTGCCTCGGAGAGTTCAGTGCGTTGAAAGACCCCACCAAACAACTCGGTCACCTGAGAATGAGATTTATAGAGTGAGCAAAGGTAACCCAAACTACAACAATGTAAATGCTATTGTAATATTGAAGTCACTCAATTAATACTTTATGCTCATGGAAAGACTACTGCCCTAAACATTCTGGATACTGAACTGTACATGCTATCAGTCTTCCAGGTTATTATTCAAACCATAAAAGTACACTTCCAACAAATATAAATCACTCTATATAATTATCACACTATTGTTTAATGCCAAAAACTTTCAGAACCTTTGATCCTACATGAAAAGTAATGTAGTGAACCAACCTTGTCTTTCACCAGCATGGAAGCCCTAACCATGGGATTGTCACTCTCATCCAACCGAGTTTTCCACACCAAGACACGGTTGACGTATGGGTTGTTGTCCCTGAAGTTCTGCCAACTCTGGGCAAACTGAGAGTCTTTGTGCAGTGTCACACCTTGTGCTTCAGTGTTGGCCTTGATGGAAAGATAGAAAACTAACGATAACATAATAGCCAACTAAATATTGTACTGTATATTGTAATTTTCAGTTTGGACCAGGGATTCTATTTGACAGTATTCAGTACACATTACTACTCCATAAACTACAATATGAGTTCTACCTTCCTCAACAACTGGTGCATAACATTATGAAATACACTGTACTTTCAGTGGACCTTCCACTGCATCTTAAATTATAAATCACACTTCTCTGACTCTCTCACACCACACATTTATAATAAACCGACTCATTTTCTTTTTACTTTAATACCACACTTGTAAACCCATACCTATATTATCTGTAGCATACACAACACCTTCATGCATTATATTTGCCTTCCTTCTCACACTGACCTGTATTATTCGCTTTTCTGCTTCTGCATCACGTTCAATACGTTTTCTGAGCATCTTTGGGGCACGGTAAACTCTGGCTCCAGCTCCCCCAAAGGTTGAATGGTCTATCTCCTCCCGTACAGCCTTGGCTGTGTTTGAGAGAGTACGGTAGGTCTGTGTTCGACTAAGCTCCTCACCCTTCTGGGAAATTGTCTGGCCCACCTTCTGAGCCTGTTTAGTTGCTTCTTCAGTCAACTTGGCTGTAATAAAGACATCAGAGTTAACATTTTAACACCCTTCCCTTCCACTCTTTTTTTTCTCTCAGGTACTCACCCTGCTTACCTACCTAACTGGTGGTCTACCTTTCACACCAGGGCCCTCAATGTTACTCCTATACAGTATATCTTTATAAACCCTCAATTTTATTACATTTAGCTACCTCTATAAGTTACTTTTAACTTGTGTCAACTCACAAGCCTTCTGCAATATCTCCACTTTCTGTGCCTCTTCAACTGTCTCCTCGACACGTTTTTTAATTGTGTAGAATTGCTTCTTGGCTTTCTTGGTTCCCTCGGCAGTCTCCTCCTCTACACTCTGGTATTTTTCTCTGCGTACCAAGGAAACACACATAAGTATAATCAATATATAACATAGAGAGCAACTGCAATTTCTCTTTTACAGTAAGCTTACCAAACAGATGAAGTAGCTTCCTCACAGCATGCCTTGACGACCCAACATTGAAGCTCCTCACTGCTTGTAATCCAGATACAGGACCACCACAGGTTATATAACCTACTTTGAGTGGAATTTATTTCAATTCCTTGTGAGTAATATTTTTACAAGAAGTCTCAGGTAACAGATGTTACTAGTATACTCTTGTATAGCAGTACAGTACTGGATGCAACCCCAAGCTTGATTACATAATGGGTCAACATGAATTGTGACAATGCCTACAATAATCAATACCGGTATTAATATGTACTCTAGTTCCATTTCTGGGAAAATTGCAGAATACCATATCATGTACTGTACTCATAAGACCTTTAATTCAAGACATACCTGACTTTTTGCAATGCATCTGATTTTTCTAATTTGTCCATGTCTTTCCTAAACTCTTTCAAGCTTTCTTTTAATTTCTGATTTCTAGTCATTTCATCCCTCAGGTTTTCAATTATCTTTCCAAAAAAGGTAGGTGGACGCTGGGGTGGGGGAGTTGCACTGTAATATCTTGGTACCTGGGGACAAAGAAAAGGAAAAATGAATAAAGTTAATAACACAATGACAAATATGCATAACTCCCGAGCGCAAAAATATGCTAACAACATTGTGAAACATTTAGACCAATAATCAGCAAGAATACCAATGGGTTTCACTCATCAACTAGCCTATCTAATGTAAACTAGGCTATACACACAATACTCGGCAAAGAAGAAATAAATTGCTGGCATCAGAAAAACTTTAAAATAAAGTATATACAGTACTGCTTACCTGTGAAGATGGAGCTAATGCTTGGACCCCCAGCCCTCCCCTGCTCCATACTAATGGTAGGCCTCGACGCGCCATCTCACTCCACCGCACGCTCTGATGAAAAGAGGGCAAAATTAGTAACTTTTCCATTATTCCTGCTGTATTGTTAGTCAAATATCTCCTGTCCAAAGATAAAGTTGAATGTCTAATATACATGCACTTTAGTTTTTTTGAATGCCATAGAAGAAAATAGTCTTAGAATGGTCTAAATTAGTGGGTAATGAAAGTAGAAAAAGCATATGCAATAACAGTAATTCATTCAATATTTACTGGGTTTTTTTATGTGAAATATTGGGCCTTGTCAAGAGCAACCGTGGTGTTGATGATGATGTGGTACTGATACGATGGCTCTGTTGTTATTCTACGGAGCCATCGTTTAATTAACTCAACTTAGTATATAAGCCGTGTGTGTTTGATCATTTGCCTTGTTTAGCACCGTATAATAATACCGTTATGGTGCGACATCTTCACTACTGATATTATGTCACATCGCCCTTTATATTTAGTAGAGATGTGTTAACATCTTCACTATAAAGTACATGATGATTACGGTGTGACATCTTCACTACCCATATTATGTCATATTGCTCTTTATGTTTAACGTTAGTAGATTTAAGTGTTAACATCTTCACTATTAAATAGAAGATGATTACGGTGACACATCTTCACTACCGTCATTATGTTTTGGTGACATCTTCACTATTAGACAGATGTCACTACTACAAAATATCATATATCTATAGGATACTTGTTACTTGTTGTTGTATATTCTATCGCCAAAAAAAGGTGATAGAGAAGTGAGACAGCAAGTAGAAAGGAAATAAAAAGAAAAGAGGGACAGTTGAAAAATTGAAAGTTCGTGGCTGGGGTAGGCCTATAGAGTTTAAGAAAGACATTGTAAAGGGGTGGCTAGGATTTTGGGCTAAGGTTGGTGTGTAAGCTTTGGGGCGAGGCTTTTGGAGTTAAGATAAGTGTGTGGAGTTGGAGAGAATTTAAGATTTGGTATTTTGGAGGAAAGAATAAAAAGCTTAACGTTAGAAGCTTTATAGTTAGGTGTTTGAGTTTGCTCTTTCTCTTGTGATTAATCTTATTGCGTGCCTCAGTCGGTCTGGGTGGAACTGGGGACGTAAAAATATCCACATCTAATAATAATAATAATAATGTGTTCAATAGTTTGAGACCTTCGTATTGTTTGTGACGGGGCCGGTAGCAGACGATGCACACTTCACCTAATAATTACAGTATTTAACACATCTCTCCTTAAATCCCATATAATATAAATAGACTAGACTTGTTAGTTAATTCAATGATATATATTACAATAACTTCATGTGGGTATGACTAACCAGGGCAGGAGCGTGTTGACATGCACCTACTATGGAAGCCGCCATCACCACAATTTCTCTATTTATTATATTGTTTTTATTTCGCTTATGCAATGTTTTTTCTAAAATTTGTCAGATTTGATCTAATATTTTCCATCGATAACTTATTTTATTGCAGCAAAGATAATTTGACACTGCAATTCCTTATTATTTGCATCCAAATTATACCTGTAACCAGAAACGGATATATCACAACAAACACACCATTTCGATTTAAAAATATATAGAAAACAAATTCAAAATATTTATAAATAACAACTATATATAAAATAACTAAATAAAATAGGTAAACATAGTATACTGTAAAAGAACCAAAATGACTGTCCATACAATGTTGATATTTGTTGTTATTCTTCCAGAGAGCGCAAGTGTGTCCGGGATTTAACAGGATCTCACATTTACCTCTATTTACTCTGTTTTAGGGGATATTTCAACACACAGACACCATGAACAAGCGGAAAATGAAGGCACTCATAGATTCTGACAGTGATGATGAAGGTGGAAGTGGTTCTGATATGGATTCGGTGAGTTTAATAACGAGAGGCAGAGCTACTGAAGCCTTGAATGTGATCCAAAATTGTATTACGTTGTTGTGTGTTGGTATTTATAGCGTTAATTTTAAACCGTTTGAGGGGTTAATGTGTCTGTGGGTAAATTAGAGGACTATCAATTATTACTCGAAATAGTACCACAAAACAGATCCCACACTCGTATAGATCTAACTTATACTAACGTTAAGGTATTCAGTTTTCTGGCATTGTGACTATGGAGAATTCAGTACCTCTCCAGTTTACCATCTAGAGTTTCTACGGTATTTGTAAAGAAGTACTCCATTCACTGTATTGTGTATTTTAGTATCATTACCCACTAATTTGGACCATTTCTAAGACGCTTCAAATATGATGTTTCTCTCAAAGATGCCCATTTTCGAGATATGCCCCTTATCCAGCTTTATTGGGGGAGTTTATTTCCAATAGTTAATGACTAATGGTGAACCAGTTTACCTATAATGTGGTGTGGTTTCTGTAACTTGAGTAGTGAGTGCAATAATTAGATAAAAGCCTAACAACAGGTTTACATGATGCACTTCCAGCCAAGATGGCTTGACTTATATCAAGATAACCATTGTATATCATATTAGTCCAGCCTTGTTTTTTATTGTCCTGTTCTGTTCTCTGCAGTATTTGTGTTTGAGAAACTTCTATTTATCTTCGTTAATTTGGTTTTGATACTTTTGCACCAATAAAAATACAGTAATGTGTAGGCTAACATTAGGTACAGTACATTACTCAAATAGTTTCTAATAAAGGTCCCAAAAAGTCAATTAATTTGTCCCCACTGTTATAATTTAATTGTCTGCACAAATATTATAATATTTATTACGTAAGTTTTTCAAATTTTAGGAATTACTTGCGCTGGCCAAGAAAAAGAAAAAGAGGTCTGCGAGTGAGTCATCAGGAGGGTCATCCCCGAAACAGAAGTCACCACCTCCAGTTCGATCTAAGATTGCATCAGACAGCGACTCTGAAACCAGTGATTCTGACTCTGACTGGGATGCACCCAAGGGCAGAAAAAAGAAAATGGTATTTATGTATATTTGTATATTGATTTTGTATTTACAGACACGTTTACTATATCTTCCTGGTTATGCTTGAATTGTAATCTATCTATCTATCTATAGCTCTGATGCCTCGTTCCCTCTAGGAACTCCCTTCAAGGGGGTGGCCACGGCAGAAGTGTCTCCAGTTTTCCCTGTTCCAACACTCCCTCCTTACTTGTTCAAACCCTCCTCTGACCCTTACGTTTCTCTCCTTTACATACTCTTCCACTCTGTTTTGCCATCTAACTAGTGGTCTGCCTCTCACACCACGTCCCACAACTTCACTTCCATACACCTTCTTTACAAACTCCTCACCTTGCATTCTCTCTACATGTCCATACCATCTCAATATTATGCTTCACTCTCTCAACCACTCCACACTCAATACCAATTGCCTTCTCACTCATACCACATCTCTCGTACACACTCATTACTTTCTCCATCCCACCTAATGTAATTGGAATTGTAATGCTGTTCAATATAATAGGAAAGTTTATGATACCAGATGCATATACCTGTATACATACTCTGTATTCATCAATAAAGATTATGTTCTGCAAATATGTTTGGCATAATGTTAATGCCTCTCCCTGGCACATTATCTTTTTTAGTATGCTGTATTAAGCTGTTAATATTATTGTATTGTACATGCTGTAATTCTGATGCATCTACAAACATATAGAAGTATTGTTTTTTTTTAACATTATGTATTTTCCTGCAGACCAAAACAGCTGGGAAGAACAAGGCAAAGAGAGCAGTGGTGGCACAAGACAGTGACTCTCATGGCAGTGGAGATGACCAAGGCAGTGGATCAGAGCCAGAGGAAGGTCAGTATACTCAGCTGCATTACATTTGAAGTAGAATTTTAAACCTAAATCTGTGAGTATCATTCTAAGAAAGCTCAGGAATATGGCTGAACTCTCTTACCTAATAAAAGGATATTTTATGACTTTATGCATGAGAATTAAAAAAACATACTACGTGGAAATTATATATGTATGAAGGAATTTATTTTCTTTGGATATAGATACTGTACTTTGTGGTTTTGTGGCTTTAGGCATGAGAATAAAAAAAAGCAGACTGAGTGGAAATGATATATGTATGAAGGAATTTACTTTCTTTGGATATAGATATTATACTTTGTGGTTTGCAGTATTTTAATTGGATTTGTTTTATAGAATGTTATCCAGTACATTAATTGTGTTTATGTACCATAGGTGAAGTGTCTGACTCTGGGAGCAGCAACTCTGAGGTGGATTTGGATGCTGAGTTTGATGATGGTTTTGATGAGAACATGATAGGAGATGACGAGGATCGTGCACGATTAGAACAGATGACTGAAAAGGAACGTGAGCAGGAAATCTACAACCGTATTGAAAAAAGAGAGGTACTCCGAACACGTTTTGAAATTGAGAAAAAGCTTAAACTGGCCAAGAAGAAGGAACAGAATAAGAGGAAGGAAAAGGAAGGAGACAAGCCTAAGGTGAGTAGAAGGTGCTTAAAGTTGATGGGGATGTAAATAGGAAAGGAAAAAAATATATTTATATTAGTACAGGCAACCCCCGTTTAACGAACTTTCACACAACGAAATTTCGCTACAACGGTTTTACTTTACTACCATTTGTTCGCATAACGAACACCAAAATCGCTATAAATTTTTTTTTTACCGATTTTGAAAACCCCTCCGCATCACGCAAGGCGACAGTCTGTCGAGTATAGCAGCGCCTCTATCGGGAAAAATGCGCATCAATCGCTCACTCCCGCACTATAGTTCAAACTAACAACAGTATCTCTCGTGCAGTAAAAGTAACTTTCGCTCATTATGCCACCCAAACGCCCTGCAACCAGCCCTGCAATGTTTCCTAGTGCTACAAAGAAGACAAGGAAGTGCCCTACTCTGGAAGTGAAACTGGATATTATTCATAGGCACGAGAGATGGGAGAAAAAACCAAATAGTATTGCTCGTCATGATGGCCTGGCTCTGTCGACTCTCTCTACTATTTTCAAGGAAGCAGACTATCAAGAAGGCTGGGGAGACTAACTTCTCTACAAGCCAAAAGGACAACAAGAACTCATGACCCTGCACTGGATAAGATGGAAACGCTTCTGGAGATGTGGATAAACGACCAGGTACGTCTCCGTATTGTGATTTCTACAGCCCTAATTACTGCCAAAGCATTATCACTTTGAGAAGATATCCAGACTAAGTTGCCTGAGGAGGAAAAGGCAAAGATTCCCTTTGGTGCAAGCAAGGGTTGGTTAGATCGTTTCCATAGCCTAAACGAGCTGGTCTCCATAACATACGGACAACAGGGGAATCAGCCAGTGCCGATCAACCAGTTGCTGATGCCTTTAAGTCTATTCTGAAGTAGCATATCTCCGAGGGCGGTTACTCCAGCAGACAGGTAATTAATTTGGATGAGACTGGCCTGTATTGGAAAAAAATTACTTCCAAAACTTTCATCTCTCAAGCAGGCACCAGGATTTAAGGTAGCTAAGGATAAGCTAACACTCTCGCTTGGGGGTAAAGCAGAGGGTGATCTGAAGCTGAAGCCACTCCTGATTTATCAGTCAGAGAATCCTAGGGCACTAAAGGGCTTCACAAAGGCACAACTTCCAGTTATTTGGAAGTCCAACAAGAAGGCCTGGCTCACTTCCTCCCTTTGCCAAGATTATGTGTGTGGCTATCTCTCACCAGAAACTATGAATGCAGCTTGGAGTAAAGTTTGGCCTGAATCAACCAATAATTTTACAGGATTTGTCCCCACTAGTGTCAGTAACCTCCGTACTGTAGTGATATTGTTCAGCTGTCCCACCATGCTGGCTTCGACAAGGTGGATGAAGATGATGTTCAGGAGCTGTTGGACAGCCACAGTCATCCTCTGATTAATGAGGAGTTAGAGGATATGCTACAGCAGCGTGTACATCATGAAGAAGCCGAGCCCCCAGTGAGAGAACGAATGCTAATCATTTACAATTTACAAGAATTCTTTAATAAAATAGAGAGTGCCATTGAGTGTATAAAAGAAATGGATCCAAATTCGGCTAGGAGCACATGGAGTAGAGAAGGCACTCGGGTGTTATAGAGAGATATTGGCTACAAAGAGACGTAAAGCTATGCAGACATAGATCGACTCTTTCTTCAGGCCATCCACCCCTTCCACTACATCAATCTCAAGTGATGTCCCTCTCTTCATCACCACTTCACCATCAAGAACTCCAACCTCTTCAGTGGCGTCAACTTCATCTGCGCACAACCTTGAATTGCCAGCAGCCGACTCACCAGATATCGTTGATATTAACTACTCGTCAGATTCTAACTAAATTTGTTGTACATTGTGTAATTATTTTTGTGTAAAATAAAAATGTGTGAATGGTATACATTTTGTATTTCATTTAAACCTTTTACTGTACTATGATAAACTCGAGCTTTGTTTACGCTTCACCAGCATGCAGTGTTGCCAAGTATGGGGATATTATATTAAGATTGTGTAAAAGTAAATAGGGAAAATTCTACTAGACAAAATATTATGTAGAATAGTAGATGGTAAATATACAAATATGACTATCTTCAAGAGTAGGCAGGGAATTTTGAGGTAAAAAGGGAAATTCTGAACTTGAAGTTGGGGAAATATCGTCAAGCAGACCTGGCAACACTGCCAGCATGTTAAAATCGGAGCACTGGGGGCTAACCTGTTAGGATTGGTTCGCGCAACGAACGATTTTTTAGGAACGTAACCCGTTTGTTAACTGGGGGTTACCTGTAGTTAATAAAGATCATGAGTGGTGGAAAGTAGAGATTAATCAAAAGAGGTGCACATATAATACAGGCTTATTGTAGGGTCTTGATAAGGTACAGTTACTTAACTCAATGTCAATGTATACTGTGAATGATCATTGTATTTTAGGTACGTGTGGAATTGAATATCAGATTTGATATGGAAATAATTATTCTCTGTTTCTAGGAAAAGAAGCAACAGCCAATACTAACAGATAGAAAAAAGACCTTGGAGGAACGAGCTGCTGGTCGTAATGATAAATTTGCTGCATTGAAAGCAAAGCGTGAAAATAAAATCCTGAAAGGTAATATATTATCTCTCTGGATTTGTAAGATAAACTTCTTAGACATCTCAAAGGTCATCTCGGAACCTTCCCATATTTTTTACTTTTAAAGTCTTTGCATTATCAATGCTTATTCACAAATCTATGCACATCTATGTACTAATCCTTGGAAAACTGCGCTCAAAATTTAGTAATAAACTGTGGTTTATAATACTTCACATTTTGCCAATCTTTTTGACTTCTTATTAAACTTATTGACCAGAATTTTTATTTATATATTTTTTGCTATAGCTGAAGAAGAAAGACAGAAGAAAGAGAAAGCAGAAGAAGAAAAGAGGAAGAAGAAGGAAGAGAAAGATGAAAGGTCTGTGGATTCAGACTCCAATGCAGAAGAATCTAAATCTAAGCACAAATTGAAGGTAAGCACTGATGCATAAGTTGGATTTCAGAACCCACCTTGTAATGTGAATAATTATAATTTTTCATCTTGCATTATATCTTGGTAAATACCGTACATTTAATGCCATGGTCCTGTAAAAGAAAGTAACTGTCCTGTGATATACTTGATAATTAATTATTTGTTATGAATATTATTATTGGCAATAGTAATAGTAAATGGATAATTCCTATGCTGTTACTGGCAGTTGTCACATAAAGGAAGATAATATGATCCTTCTGTCACAGCAAAAATTTATCTATTGTAACCAAAATTCTTGATCTAAATGTACTGTATAATTGCCGATCACTTGATATTCTCAGTGCAGTAAGTACAACATAGATAAATAGAATAAATGTGAGGATGAGAATGTATAGAATATAATATATCAATGGTAACGTGTATTAACTGGTGATAATCTTATCTTTATGTATTGATAATGAAAGTCACTGGGTCCAAGGAATGTATTCTCATGTTGCACATATATCTTAATACATTTGGGTATCCAGGAACTTAACCTGAATGACTGTTTTATTTGAATTCTGGATAGCATTATCACCAGACCAAGCTTTAATTTATACACAACTCTTCTTGTGTTCCTATACTTGCTATAACAATTTGGTTATTCCCTAATAGGCATCAGAAGTCTACAGCTCAGATGACAGTGGCTCTGAGAGTGATAAGTCCGACAAATCTGACAAGTCTGACAAACGGCGTTCTTCTTCTTCATCTTCCTCGTCTTCCTCGGACAGTGACAGTGATTCTGGCAGGTGAGAACTTTGTTTTGTTTGATGATGTTCATTGCTATTCTTAATGGCTATTATGTAGATTAATTCCCATATTTAATGTAATTTATTTCTATACAGTAGATATTTAGTGTTTGCTTTTTCTGTTACTCTGACACTTAAGGGATATCATTCTTCATTTACTTTGTAATGTGATAATTGCTAATAAGTGTTTTTCTGTGTATGGTTGTGGATACAGTAGGAAACTGTATCTAGTTGATATGAGCATTGTGATTATTGTCTAATGTGTTTCATTAAGTTTACCATTTAGGTTACCATTACAGGTATGTTTAGTCCAGTTAGTTTGTAAATTATTTTTTTCTTGTATTTGTTGTTTTCAGTTAAAAATATATTGTCTTGTTTCTTAAGAAACTCTATTATATCATATAAGAACAGTGGTGTGACACCTCAGTCACAAATGATATTCCACCATAACCCAAACCCTGAGATGTTGTGAATAAATACTGTATGGTTGCAGGATTTTTGCAGCACATTAGATTTTGTGCAATGCACATAAGTATGGTTGGATATGCAGTTATGCACAGTTTATCATTAGTTTTTTAGGGGAATAGTATTGCGATGATATAGTATTGAAGTTCACTGGATCTAAGAACATTTACCTATTTACTCCATGTTATATGGAATTCTTCATTAATGTAGTTCACTTTTTGTACTCTTAATCCTCTATATTTTGAAAGTATGTGTGTGTGTGTGAGTGAGTGTTTATTCAAGATAATGTCATAAAACTTTCCTTTAATAAATGCTTGACTAGTTAGTTAACTAGAGTGAAAACAATTATAATTTGCCAGTACAGTTTGGGATTTTTCTTGGCATTAAATACTTACAGCACATCCCAGCAAATTGTAGGTGTTTTTCTTTCTTAATTCCATCTTTCTTTTGTATATATGTATTTTTAAAAGGTAAGCGATGTGGAAAATTTGTCAACATTACAGTAAGATATCATTGGTTACCATGGTTTCATGATTACATCTGAGTGTCATGAGATTTAAGCTAATATTCTGAAGTGTGAAAATGTTGGTGGTGTGTCACTCAGACAGTGCACACAGAAGCCAGGCAAGCAAAGCACAGAAGAGGCCACATCAGAGGCCCCAGCAATGCCAGTCAAAAGGGAATCTAGGGCCAAGGTGCTCAAGAAGATTGAGACAAAGATATTGCCTTCTTCCTCTTCCTCCTCTCCTGCCCCTTCATCCTCTGACTCCCCCTTTAGTGATTCTGAAGACAGTGACTTGGGAACTAAGAAGATCAAAATGAACAGGTAGTTTATATGGAGTGATAGTGGTGTGAGGAACCTATAACTCACTGCACTATAATTGGGTCTTGATTATCCCAAAGCTTCAGACAGTCCTCAGTAACAGGCAAAAGATTATACCTTTACTGTATATGGGAGCTTTTATATATCTCTCAGTCTTTCATATTGCTGTTATTATAGTATTTGTACTGTATATCATGTGACGTTAATGCTTATGCTATTTGAACAGCTAAATTGTTTGTAATGAATAAGATATTATAATAAGTTTAAGATCAAGTATACTGTTTAGTAAGGTTATTGTGTGAACAAATTTCTCTCTGTATAAGTTGTGTTTATACAGTATATTAATTAAGGTTTGCTTACAACACTCTTTGGTGTTCATCATGGTTGATGGGGTATTACTACCACAAAGTGATTCATACAGCCAAGATAATCAAGGCCATCCCTTTTCTACTAATTATGTTTGAATTATATTGTAGACATCATAATACTATGGTAAAGTATTAATGACTAAGCCCTTACAGAATTGGCTTGAGTGAGCTTGCATGTTGAGTAATTTATTGTCATGTTGATTATGCTTTGCTTGTAAAACATTTGTTGTGATAGGTTCTGTGTAAAGGAAGATACCCTGTTCCTTTAGTAACGACATGTACTACTTAAATTATTTTTGTTTTTCTGATAGTTCTACCTCCCCTGGCAATTATACCTTGTGTTTTTTGAAGAGCCAGATACCTCAGTCATTGATTTATGTGATCTTTGTTTTACAAGTAGCTTGTGAGTGATACTATAATGACATCCGGAGTGTATAATTATATACAGTTTGTCTCCTTGTTTCAGTTAGACACCAAGTGTGAAAGGTCACCCTTTTCCATGGTACTGGTTTTTGTTTGATGTCCTTAACCTTACTACTAATTATTATGTTGAATATAATTTTTCAGCATTATGTAATTCATTGCAATCCTCTAAACCTCCTGTCTCCACATCAAACTCATACAACACACTACTTAACTTTCCCTGTGGAGGGCAGGTACATTGGCTTCACCACTCAGTCTCCCTAAGACAGGGAAGTGGATAGCAGAGCAGCCTTTGCAGATGAAAAAAAAGAAAAGAAATTCTAATTCATTCTGGCTTCTGCCATGGTAAATCCATGCCATACTATACCATCTCACTGTGTTTCTTCTATATATGCCCATAATTATGATTTGCAATATGTAAATATAGTCAATTTGTTCATGTGTATCGCATTTTTTCTCAAGATAATGGAAGCACTTGAACACTCCTCAGACAAAGACATATTGCATCACTTAAGCAGTAGTATTATTATTTAGTTGTAAGACTCATTGTTGTTGTAATATGAGTACATCTGATAGTATCTGCAACAGTTTTATATTTTGATGAATGCTAAATAATATAATCCTATTTTTATTAAAGACTAACCTATCTTATGTTTGTTAAATACTGTTCTTTCTACCATTATTTGAATGGAACCACATGCATTACTTATACCTCTGTCTTCCCATCCTTTCCTGGACAGATCTAAAGACAGCAGTCGTTCCCGAGAATCAAGGCCCAAATTTGTGACATGTCGAGAGGACCTGGAGAAGATAAGACTTTCTCGACATAAGATGGAGCGGTTTGTCCACGTACCCATCTTCTCAAAAGCCATCATTGGCTGCTATGTCAGAATAGGCATTGGTAGTAACCCACAGGGTCGCCCTGTTTATAGAGTGAGTACAGTACAAGTACTTTGTTAGTACAGTTAGTACAGATGGATTTTGTAGGCAGCTTGGGTCAAGATTAATAGAATGTAAATTATTCATATAATATTTTGCATAGGATCCCTTTTCCTTCCACTCTTAATTTATGCAGTTGTTAAGATATGAAATATATCTTTCTTGGCAAATATTCTTAAAGTTGATTCATAATCCATTGACAGGTAGCAGAAATCACGGGAGTTTGTGAAACAGCCAAGATATACCAGCTGGGAAACACAAGAACAAACAAAGGTTTACGTCTAAGGCAAGTGTTTGATCAGATTATTATTGTAATTTTTCTTCTTTTCTTTCTTACATTTATGGGTTAACTCTAGTGGGACTGAATGTCTAACCAGAGATTTCTCCATGAGACTGATTTTAGACCTATTATTGTACCACCCTTATCCAAGAACTCCAACTTTACATCTATAAGTTTGGTATTCATGTCCCTGAAGTTGACCCTACAGTATGTTCAAAAGAATTGACCCTAGAGGTACCAGGCCAATCCCAGTTGCTTAACATATTTTTATTAAAATAATCTTGATGATTTAATTGGTTAGAATGTCTGAGGAAAGTTTTGAGGTCTGGCTATCTTGCCTGATTTCAAATCTCTGTGAGGTACCCAGGAAATGTTTTCCATGTATTACCAGTAATGGGAAGGAATTAACCTTTCATCCCTTAAATGACCAGGTGATGGTAACTCAGCCTCAGGCCCCTAACACCCCAGAGTGGATAATACAGGACATGAATGTTGCTGTTTTACATTTATATTGTATGTTCTCAGATTGAAAGTGTATTGTAATTAGTTTTAGAGTTAAACTTTCTCTAACACCACTTTTTGAAACAGCCTAAATTAAATATAATTGCAACTAGAATGTTATGTATCCAGGGGAGTGAAATTGTGGCCATATGTGGCTGTAATCTATGGTTACTGATTAACATTCCTCTTTTAGTAATTATTTTACTCATTTATTATCAACTAATTAGTACATATTGACTTAAATATAACTTTACTCTTCAGATTGACTAATGGCACTCTAGCAAGATCAACTTCAAACCACCCTATATAATATTTCTCCGTCTTTTTTTTACCCCAGACATGGGAAACAGGAGCGAGTGTTCAGGCTAGAGTTTGTGAGCAACAGCCCTTTCCAGGAGACTGAGTTCAACAAGTGGGTGGAAGACTGTGCAGCCCACGGGGTACAACTACCTTCTCGAGTACATGTGGATACCAAACAGAAGGATGTTCAGGATCTTCTGTACTACCAATTCTCCAGTGAAGATATTGATAAAGTCAGTATATACAGTAATCAAACTCATATTCAGACTAGTTTGACTAATAGTTGTCTGGATACATAGTTTTTTTTCTTTTGGTAGCCTCCCACACCCAATGCAAATAAACCCCAACACACAGTGCAATACAGTATATTGTGTGTGTGTGAGAGTTGATGTACAGACATAAGGAGTAAGGAGAGGGTCCAGGAAATATTCCATATTGGATAATTAGCATCCAATTATGAGAGTGATTGTTGAATGTGAATCTGTGATTTATCAATTGTTTAATATTATGTAGGTTAAGTTACTCAACATTATTTACTTTCTTTTGGAGTATTTTTCGATGTAGTATAATATTTTGGAATTTATTGGTACTGTTTAGATTATCTACCTTCATCACTCAATATGTTATTCCTAGTAACACCATGTTATTTTCTTTGTGTTTCTCAGATTGTAGAGGAAAAAGCTCGATTCAACCATAACCCAACCAACTTTGCCGTTGCCAAGACATTGCTCATGAAGGAAAAGGACATTGCATCACAGAAAGGTGATGATGCGGTAAGTTACAATGTCGTTGCTGTTGCTATAATGTTTCAAGGCATCTTACATCATACTCAGACACCCTCAGAATACAGAGCAAAATGCATCTTAATAATCTTACTATATATTACCTGTAGAAAAGGTGTTTCTTATCCGTCAAGTGGGTGTAATAACTGATGCCTCCCTCAGTTTTCTGTTGTATACCAAGGGATTGAAGGGTTTATATAAAATGGCACACTTTTCAGAGCAAGAGTAGCATATCGTAATTTCATTGGTCAAGTGAAACTTGGTTTCTTTTCTGAAGGCCTGTGAATTACTCATCCCAACATAATCTCTCCTGACTGGTTTATTACAGATGGTAGAGGAGTTGAATGACAAGATAGCAGATCTTGATGAGAAAGCCAACAGCCTAGACAAGCGACGCACCCAGACCATTGCCTCCATTTCCTACATTAACGAACGGAACCGCAAGAACAATGTGGAGAAGGCAGAGCGTGCTATCATAGTAGGTTCATTATCATCATCTTTCCTGTTTAGAATGTTCAGCTGATTTATCAATAGTCAGTGTTAGACTGCAGTAACTGATAACAACAAAGCTACTATCAATCATTGTCCATAAATACTTCTATTTTCCTTTCCTAGTACTGTATGCTATTTCTATATTTTAAGAGCCTTTTGAAGATTGTTCAATAGGTGATAATGATAAATTTTAATAATTCTCTTTTCACAGGCTGAAAGTGAAGCAAATAAAGGACTCAAAGCTGAGGATCCCTTTACCCGACGCTCTACACGGCCCACAATGGTCACCAGAAACAAAGAACCAGATATACAGTCGTCTGAAATGCTTATACGGATGGAGGCGGAACGTAAAAGGAAACAAGATGATGATAAGAGGAAGAAGGTATGTTAAGACAGATCCCTGTGTTAAGACAGTCACCCTGTGAGTTTAATCACAACTTATCTGTAAGTTTTTTAGTTAAAGATATGAATAGAATATGAGTGACACTGCACATAGATGTTAGCGAGTTTTGGAGATAAGGGACCATTTGAGGAAGTGGAAGCTCAGTATTGGTGAAGGTTTGCAGTCTTGAGGTGACCTGGTTTATACTTGGTTTGTGTATAATAATAAACTTAATGCTATAGAATGATCATGTAATTTCATAATTGTTTCCTAAAGAAAAAGGTTAACAAAAACGAGATACAGTAGTAGAGGTACAGTACATTTAATCTTCTAAATAATCTTCTTCCTTGTTGCAGGATGATGAAGTGTGCAAGAAGCGACAGGATGATGAACGCAAAAAGGACGAGGAACGGAAGAGGGTCCAGGCTGAAGACCTCTTTGCTGCCCATGACTTTGATGTGAAAATTGACCTTGACGTCACTATACCAGGCATGATACCAATCTTTTAAGTAGCTTAATCATACTGTGATTCTATTACTAATATAATCATATTCAGCCAAGACTCCAATTCCATTTTTCTAAGATATGGATGGGTCTAGGCCAGTGGTTCCCAACCTTTTTTCTGTAATTTCCTCATTCACCTAATTCAACCATCCAGATTTCCCCCTTCATGTGTATGAGAGAAAGAACAGTTAAAACACACTGAGGTTATTTACTAAGAGCTCTACCCTATAATGAAGCCAAGAATGTCCCCAACCAAATTAGGTGAAAAATTCCACTGTAAACTACATGTGAGCAATACAAGAGCAAATTATATCTTTAATCACGAATCAGTAACCGCTTCATTTGAGCGTGGGAAAAAAAATATCTCCAAGGTTAACTATACCATCTCCCGGGCGTTACATAACTACTGATAATTTCCAGAATTTTAATTCCAGACTAGAATTTCCCCCCTGAAACATTCAAATTTCCCCCTTGGGGGAAATTTCCCCCCGGTTGGGAACCACTGGTCTAGGCCCATTAAATGGAAGCAAAATGAATTGCAGAATTCCCAGTAAAGAGCTTAAATTTACACACCAGGATATGTGTGTGAGTCTCCTGTGTTTTTGCCCCAAAATGGAGCATCAAAATTAAGAAATGTAATTCTTATCTCTGATTTATATGTGATAATGATAAAACCAGATATTCAATGTATTTGGGGGTCCAAAATTTTTGTTGGTGACTACATGTTAAAATACATACTGTGGAATGTACATATAATGTGAAATATTGGTAATTATGAACCATCTGTTTCTACTTTGTTCACAGTCTCTGCACCAGTGGGGCCAAATAGCATGCGAGGGACTACTAATGGAAGCTCAGTACCGTCTGCTCCTAAACGCTCACTCAACCTTGAAGAGTACAAAAAGAAAAAGGGCCTAATATGAAGAGATAAATATATAGGATTGGCATGAGAGCCATTGCAAAGAAAGAGATTTTTTCACTTACTGTGCTGGTGAAAGTAGCTACTGTACTCTTATAAGGAAATTAACCCTACATATCTGTGGGTAAAAGAGAACATAACTTGTAAGTAGAAAACAAGCAGGCCATCAAATGGTCAAACTAAAAAAAAAAATATTTAAAAACTTTTAATTGCAAAGTAAGCTCACATTGACATGCTATTGATTTAATGAAAGTTATCCCACCTGGGAATTGAACCCAAGACCTGCAGATATAACGCAAGGGCATTGTGTATTTTGTATGTTCATCTCGTGCTACTGATCGGGATGGAAATTCAGTGTAGCTTTCTCCAGACATGTCGTATTGGAGGGTATTGCCTGCACAGAAATGGGTAATGCTTAAGGGTTTTGGCACCTCTTTGGACCTGAGCCAGTCCCTTTCTTATGCTGTCCATCCTTTCCTTATTATTCCTTAATGCTGTCCCTCTTCTCTGTTTCCTCTTTTGTGTTAAAAAGTCTTTCTGGCTTAGCACAGTCTTCATTCTTCACCTTTTCATTCAATAATTCCTTCTCTTGACAACCTGAGTTATATAATAAAATTGCCAACATACAGTACAAGCCAAGCACATTCAAGTGTACTCTGTATTCAAGTAAGAAACTCTTTGGTGACATGAGCCAATGGGCAGCACTCTTACATCACATGTTTTGGTGGCCTAGAGTTCAGCCTATGGATGGGGTAAGTTGCTCACAAAATATAATATTGCTTCTGGTTTGTGAAGGAATGAAGTTATTCACCAAAAGAAAGATGTGTTGTTCTTGCTGAGACACAAGTGCTGAAGAGCTTGGTGAGAATGTGTGTGTACAGCAGAATGATAATGTCCACGTGGTGAACTGCAAAACAAAAATTTAAAGTAGAAACTGCTTGGGGTGAAAAAAGGAGAAAAATATTTGTAACTGGAAACTATGCAGGTACAACTTTTCTTATGAACATTGTACAGTATTTGTAGATTTAATATTAAAGAGGGTGTAACATTTCTTAAGATGAATTTTTTTCCTTAAAGGAAACAAATTTAACTTCAAAACTTTTGGGTCACTGTTGTGGTTGCTGTACTCTAATGTGTCTGGAATTATTGAATTCCTTCCAGTAAAATAGCATTGCATAAAATTTCATGGGAAATAGGGGTATGAAATTAGGTATCAAGAACTGTTTAAAATTAAGGTACAGTAATTACTTAAATTTTACTCATTAGTGTTAAGTTATGGGGCGAGTATTGAAAACATAATATTTATATAAATTGTGTCTTGTTTTAATTTAATTTGAATGTTAGCAATGCCTCAGGTTTGAGAGTTTTCATTTTCTATCACTCATGTTCATCATAATTGTGAATTTGTGTACAGTATAAGACCTTTGCCTTTCCTGCATTCTCAAGTAAATAATGTGTCACTATAACCAGTGAAAAGCATTGAGTTGAACTTGCATAAAAGTCACAGTATCTTTGTTATTTATCTGAAATTGTACACAATCATATCATTATCACTTAGCCATTTTGGAGTACACATCATGCCAGGTCATTCTCATTACTCATTTTTCATTGAATCATGATAACTGGATTGGAGTCACATGTTAATGTTACAGCAGCAAGTGTAGTGAACCTTGTAAAGTAAAACCCTTGGTTGGAATTTTGTGTTGGTTGTTTTTTTCTATCCATTCTGTGAGTGGTGTGATACACTGTTAATAAGACTAATACTGTACCATAGTTACAATATATAGTAGAATACCAAATGTAATATTAATATGAATTGGCATTCACATTCAGTCATAGGAAATGACACTTTGTTCCTGTGAGTCTGAGAATAGTTTTGTTATTATACTTGGCTTCAATCCCAGATGCTTTATAATTATGAGCCAATTACAAAACAAACTATATGATTTTCAATTAATCAGTCCATGGAGAGTGTTGAATTATCTGAATCCTGCCATGGTTTTGTGATGAATAATGCCCTGATCTGTTATCTGTCAAGGTCTCTTACATTATCCCAGTGCTCTCAAGAGCCACTTCATCTACCAACCATATACTGTATCAGACATTAAGTAGGTACTGTAAGATAATGTATAAAATGGCCAGGTTAGTCATTGATTTGGATGCCTGAAAAGTTCATTTTTATTCTGCAATAGTGTCATCATTCCTACAGTACAGTATTGTGCATTTTAAATTATGTGAGTCTGCTCTTCATTCTAAGACGAACTAAATCCTTGAAGAGTTTTGTCACCCATACATTATATTCTTGATTTCCATTTATTGGATGAAACACTTAATTCAAAGCTCTATGTTACCACAAAATATCTACAATTATTGCACATTTTTACTTTTAGCTAGAAAGTAAGAAAGGTTATAAAATTCAAACTAATATAATACTGTATTATGAAGTACTGAATGGCAGGGGCAGAGATCATGAGCAGAAGTAGTCAATCTTGCCCTTATTTTAGTAATATAAAAGCATTTCTGTCAAATACTGTATTGATGTGAAAGGAGAGAAAAGTTATCTTGTGTGTGGTAATTCAGTTTCTGTGGTAACAAATTATATTGTAGTGATATCAGTATGGTGTCATAATTGATTATAATCTTGTTACCTGAGGGCATATTGTAAAGTTGATGTCACTTTGTGTAATCATACAATGGAGACTTAGGGACTGGACTGTGATAATTTTTGAGATACTGTAAATTCATAATTATGATTTACGGACTGGCACCATGATATTATTTTGCTGGTGTCATTTAAATAGCATTATTGTGTTGCTGACAGGAGCAGGATAAATGAGGCATCACTGAATACTGGTATTATGCAGTGGGTTATCCATTCCTCAGAAATGTTTGACTCTCATTTATGGTCACCTCAGTGTACCACTTACAGTACTCCAAGAGTGTTGCAAACTTTTGGCAATGATCATACCCCAGTAAAGCATCTGAGTGAGGGTAACTGTCTTGGCAAGCATGGTAACAGATTGCCCAACATCACCACTTGGGGATGCTCTCCTACATGGTATTTCTTTGCTGATTAACTTTGTGCATGATGTTTATGTGTCTCATTCCATCTAGAATGCTGTTTGACCTTTACAATGTTTGATCAATTGATGGGGGGCTGAGGGGGCGTGGTGGTAGCCTACACACCCTGCTGGTGAACAAAGCCACTCCCAAACACTGTAGTCCCACGTACTCGAAATGCATACGAACAAGTGTCAACTCTTGGATCTTGTATGAATACCGTCCCAAGGGTCCATGTTTTTTGCTGCACCCCCGGAGGGGACTAATGAAAATAAGATAATGGTCTGAGAACAGGGAAAGGGTGAACAGAGGTGTGAAGGGTAGGGGGCGTGAATATGACGCCCTGTAGCTGGCACCACCAGCCTGAGGTGCAAACCCATGGAAGGGTAACTGATGAGAAAATGGTCTGAGAACAGGGTAAGCTATAGTATAGACAAAGGAATGGGGGAAGGGAGGAAACAATGACACTCTCTAGGTTAGGTAGCCGACACCAAGCAACCAGTCCACCACCACTTACCACCCAACCTAGCTGAGGTTTTATTAATGGGATGTTGGTCCGAGAACAGTATTAATGTATGTTGGATGGGTAAAAGTGGGAGGGGCGGAGGGGGAAGAACATGACACCAGCAGGTAGGTAGCCGGCACTAACCAACCATTACTTAACACCCAACCTAGCTGAGGAAGGGGACTTAAATTAATGAGATAATGGGCTTAGCTAGAACAGGGGGAGGGGATGGATAGATAGAGGTGTGAGGGGGTGCAGAGGGGCCTGAGGAAGGGGACTTTAATTAAGGAGATAACGTCGGTTCTAGAACACAGGGTATTACTACATGGGGGGGGGGGGATGGATAGAGGTGTGACGGGGTAGGAAGAGGGGGGAGGGAGAACATAACACCCTCTATTTATATAAAAAAAAAAGAAGGAAAGAGAGGTAGCCGGCATCAAGCAAGTAGCAACCACCAGACAGACAGACACACACACAGCCAGCCACTTGCCATCCATCCTGTACCACGGTAACATCCACTCCACAGTCCACACTCGTCGCTCACCACCAGTTATCTACTTTACATCATGTCTCTTGAAGATGTACGTATGCCAGTTGGCCCTCTGTGGTTGGGTGTTGTCTGCCGTTGATATAATAATATTATGTTGTTGTAGAGTCAGAAATATGGGAGGGAAAGATAAGTAAATAAATTGTTTGAGTCAACAAAGATGATCATGCAGGCTGCAGCGGTTGTTGGTATGCACGGCTCAGTCAATATTGTTTTTTTCTTTTCTTTTTCTTTTATATATAGTGTTGCTATGGAATATTTAACCAGACTCGTGATCACAGGACAAATTATGATTAAATAGGCATAAATATTATTAAATAAATATTATATAATGTGTGTACTGGCCGGGGATATAGTCTACGTAAAGTATAAATCAATGTTCAGTGAATGTGAACTTTAGGGCCTTATTCAAGAACATCCGTGGTGTATACGATGGTGTGGTACTATACGACGGTTCTGTTGTTTGTCTATGGAGCCATCGTACCGGTACTACACCATCGTATGTACCACAGACGTTCTTGAATATAGCCTTTATTATTAGCCCCGTACTGGTAGGCGTGTCCAAGTTGCATATTAAAGTTATTTACGGAAGGTATTAACCCTGAAATAATTACAATAAGTTTTACCAAGGTCTGAAATAATTACAATAAGTTTGACCAAGGTCTGAAGAACACTGTCAACATTAATTTTATGCTGTGTAGATAATATATTACCGGAAAATTTCAATGTGAACTTTGCCTGCCATTTTATTGGTTGATGTCATTATTGTGGGGAATTTGTGGACCATATTCAAGAACGGTATTTATCCAGTATATTGCTGTTTTGTTGCAGTGTTGCCACACCCATCTAGATCCCGGTAGTTTGCCCCAGTCAGGTCCTGGTAGTTTGCCCCGGTTAGGTACTGGTAGCCTGCCCCGGTTAGGTACTGGTAGTCTGCTGTGGTCTAGGTTTACTCACTGCCAATCAGTAGTGTATGACATGCCAGGAATCAAGCAGCACAAAACACAATATGACACGCCAGTCACATAGGCATTGGGGTGACTGGTAGAGTGTGTCGCGTGTCGTAGCATTTGTAAATTTGGTTATAATGTCATGAGTTAGGTTAAGATAGGTTAGGTAAAGTCAGGCTAATTTCAAAATGCCCCATTGTCATAAAAGAAAATAATATTAGAATGGTATAATTTAGTGGATAAAGAGGGTAGAAACATTGTAATAAAAAACGGCAATATACTGGATAATTACGGAAAATAGTCTTAGAATATCAATTAGTGATTTAGATTGTAGAAACATTGTAATAAAAAGTGACAATATACTGGTACATTACATCAAGAACATTTGTAATGCATACGATGGTGTGGTACTGTACCTGTACGATGGCTCCATAGACAAACAATTGATCCATCTATCCGGTACTACACCATCATGATCTTGAATATGGCCCTGTTTACTGTGGTGTTGTAATGTCATTGTATATTTATACTTAGTAACTTGTCTTACTAAATAGACTCCTAACATAACTAATGCTGAGTTTGGTTAGGTCATGTTAGTTTGGCTTGTGGTATAAATTTCTGCATTAATGATGTGGGCAATACTTTAAGGGTTTTGGTGCCCCTTCAGCCCCAACCACTAGCTTTTAGTTCTTCAACTGTCCCTCTTTTCTCTCTATTTCCTTCCTGCTTGCTGTCTCACTTCTCAATCACCTTTTTCTGGTGCTATATGATCTCACTGTTGCTGCACCTAATATCAATCAATCAATCACTCAATTGTTGCATAAATCATTACAGCCTGCTCTTATTATTATTATATATGGTAGATATTTTGTAAAATATAATGCCATTATAGTCCTACAGAAAATATCAATACAAATATAGCAAGTAGAGCTCTAAGTAATTTTTTTTTACATATACAGTATCAGTAGGATATACTGTACCTTGTAAATTTACTGTTTAGACTTTTAATTAGTAGCTTGAATTTTGGTATTACAGTATTGAAGAAATGCTGGGTTTCCAGGATGTTTATTTTTTTTCATATTTGTTTGCATATGATTGGTGGGTTCTTTCAAATTTAATCATAATACAGTATTTTAATGAACATACATTCAACCAAGTGTAATCAATGACTTTATTCAAAACTAGAACAATCTCTGAGATTAAGAATCTTAACAATTATTTCTTCATATTAAACCAAACCTGAAAAGAACAACAAATAATATGAAATTAAATAATAATGACACAATTATGATCTGTTGTCACTCTGAACACTTCATGTATATTGTTGCATTGTTTGTTTCACCAGCCTCTTTAGAGATCATTGCAATCTGTAGAAAATTTGCCGTCATGCATTTTCTCTCAATGTTTCCTTTCCTCCTGAAAACTCAATATCCCAACTCCTCCTATTTCTCATTGGAATTGAATATAAATAAAATTGTGATTACTGTATTAGCCTACAGGAAATGTCACACTGGTGTTGATAATTACTGGTTAAATTATGTAGACTATGGGCCATATGGTACCATTTTCTAAAAGGACACAAAAGTTATTGGGATAAACAATTTGATTAAATGTCTGTGATTCTCATTCATAGGGTTAGATATTTAGTGAGTGTCTTCTATTCTCTCGTACCATCACCTCTCTCCTTAGCTTCACAAATTTCCATATCCTCCCACATACCGTACTGTACATCCTTCTCAAGTGTGTTCGGTCTTCTTTGGGGCCATCTTTCCTTTGTATGTACTGTATGGTCATTTCCCTCCTGAAAAGATTGTACAGTACTCTCCTCCACACACATCCAAACCACATCAGTCTTAGTTTCCTCAATTCAACTGAATCCTGCTAACAAACTGAACTAATCACATTAACCTACTTAGCAGAGGTAATTATGCCTACAATGTTGAGATAAAATTACAGTATTTGTTTGGAAATCAGACTAAAACATGTGCTAAATTTGAGAATTTTTAGTTAGGAAGTTACCATAGTGGGTTTTTTTTTTTTTTTTGAGAGGTGGGTAGAACAATAATATACATTGACAAAAATCACTTCAACTTTGCAGTAAGTACAGTATGATGTCAAAAATAGATGCCATATTGTGTCTAATGAATGTTGGTGTGTAGGATGCCTTTAATAATGAGCCGGTATCTTGGAGAGCTGCCATCATAGCACTGACAAGATGATGGCTTGGTCTTCTCAATAGCTGGCTTGTGTTGCTCATCATTCTTATGTCTCTTAACACATTAATTCACACTGGATTGAATATCTTACTTTAACTGTAGCTTTATTGTGGTTTGCTGTACAGTATGTATACATAGAATTAGTAGACCACCTAATTGTCAGATATTTTCCCCTCCTTCAGCTTCTCAAGATTTTAACATTTGCTCATTCCTTTGCAGAAGTTTAATAAGGCTGCTGAGGATGTTAAGAAGTTAAAGACTTCTCCCACTGATGATGAGCTGAAAGAACTCTATGGTCTTTACAAGCAGGTCACTGTTGGTGATGTAAACACAGGTATGACAATAATTACTGTATTATCTCAGCATTTCTAAGGTTGCAGTGCAGTCATTTCACTTTCATTGATATTTAAAAAATTTATATTGTACTACTCAAGAAGTTATATTTAACAAGTTTGGTACTTACACCTTCATTCCAGTTTAGTACAATACCTGGAAGTGAAAAGTGATAGGATATTGAATTAGTCTATGAAAGAGGTAATTTAAGAGGTACTGTACTGTATTGTCATGAGACCAGATGGATGAGAGATTGTGTCTAATAGTTCCATACACAAACACTAGGTTCTACACTACAGAGGTAATAAAATATTATATTAAAATTTTTCTTTTACTTACGGTCTGTGATATATCCCTAATAATCTACTGGAGTTTCTCAGGGGTCAGTTCTTGGAACCCTTGTACAGTACCTGTATTAATTTTATTTCAATGTCATAAACAACAGCAGTTAACATAGAAATGGGAAGAGTCATTAGGCTAACTCACAAGAAGACTTATATCCCAGCAAAATTATTTAAAATATCTTACTTAAATTATTTGGCAAATGAAATTATAATCAATACTGTATATGCCAAATGTTTAGCAGTTTTGGTTCGTATGACTTTTAACATAGGCAGCAATGCATAAAATTAAATAAAGATGATTTCACAACATATTGACCTGCATACCATTTGTTTCTGTATGTTATCATGTGGCTTTTGTTATAGTCTGTTGAACTATATTGACAATATTTAAATGTTTTGACTGTGGATTCATATTATATTGTTGCATTTCACAGAAATTGCCATAGATGTGCATAGTAACACTTATGATAAAAAACCCTCAGTCAGCTGAGATACATGAATGGGCCATTCTTATCTGTACAGTGTACTCGTGATGATAAGTACAGTACTGTATGTCAATTATTCAATAATCTTATGGAATCCATATATCCTAAATAAGAATCTTGTAAAGTTGGCATTGGGCTAATTAAGAGTCGTGATTCTGTGCCATTATATATGGTAGAATATTGTACTAGTGTACTGTATTGTACATAATCTTCTGTGTCTTAACAGAGAGGCCTGGAATGCTAGACTTCAAGGGTAAGGCCAAGTGGGATGCCTGGAGTTCCAAGAAGGGTATGAACAAGGAAGCAGCAATGGAGGCTTATGTAACCAAGGCAGACCAGCTCATTGCTACTTATGGCTTACAATAATTTACTTCATTGAAGACGTAGTTATTTTTTTACATTCAGAATTTTGCATTGTCAGATAGCCTATGTCCTGGTGCATTTTATATTTCTTGGTGTTTGGAATTTAAAAATTTCAGTACTTTGTTTCACTCAATACAACTACTGAATATCATTTGTATGTTTTATTAATGCATTCCAGTATGGAATCAAGGTAAATAGAATATGAAGTTTGACTTTACAAGAATAAGAATAAATACAGCAAGAGAGCTTGTGTGAGATAGGTAAGAATTATGATCCTTCAAATACAATACTGTATGTCGAAGCATCTCTACAAAATTTGGACATGAATTTGGACCTCTCCCACTCTTTATATTATGGATGAGGATGTTCAATGGGCTTCTTTTCTTTTGTCCTCGACTTCATCAATAAAGTGAAGTGGGTACAGTTCTTGCAGGAGTTGCATTGAACTGAATCCTTTTTCTGTCTGCTAGAAATGATGCATCTTTGGTTACTCAGCTAGATATAGAATCTGAGAAATGATTGCGGGTCATTATGGATTGATGAAAAACATCTACTGTACTATACAGTAGTTATGTATATTTTGGTGAGGGGTAGAGTACTTGCCTGGGTGACCGTAACTATTCTCAGTATCACTGCTCTTTTGAGGGATGGGTATTTTGTGGTAGTTTGGTCCCTGTAACACTGCCATGTGGGGACCATTTCAACAACTGACCTTGGTTCAGTATGTCTGTACATCATGACCTTATCAACCAGGCCATCACCAGTAAATACTTAATAACTTAAGTAAAGGTAACTAAAATTCCTGTTGGATTTTTAAAATTTAATGTGTTACACATGTTTTAGATACAGTTCCCATTATGAGAGATTTAAGTCATTACTGCATATATATTGGTACTTATTTATATTATACAAACTTGCAGATTTATATACTGTATTCAATTAGCATTACTTAACAGTATCTTATCAAGAGACTTGTGAGGTGGTGCCATACAACATTGTTGTATGATATACACAGCGTGCATAAAGGCAGTACTGTACTGTACAGTAAATACCTGTACACTACAAAGATTAAGCTACTACATATTATTGTAGTAGAGTTACTTCCCATCATGAATAACCCATATACAGCCCCAGTGTAACTTAAATGTCAGTTTGTTTTAACAAATATGTTTGTGATAACCATATACAATACTGTATTTTACAGCAATTTATCCATACATATTTTAGGCTATATGTATTTAATTTTTGTTACCCCCAAACCTACTTATTTATTGAGGAGGAAGCTTGGATAACAATTCTCTTTAAGCTTTGAAGATTTCAAGTTCATTTGTGAGTTATTGTAGTCAGACCAATATGTATAAATCCATTCCATTAGTGACCAATGTTTATCTATATGATTATTAAAGCTATGAACAGAAACTTAGATAAGGTTCAGAGTATGATATGAAGAAAGTAAACTATTCAGTTTTAACTTAACTTGCATAAAACTGTAGTGCAACTCAGACTGAAAATATGAAATATCAGTTACTTGTCTCAGGTACAAAATGGCAAACACATGTGAACATGAGGTTACAAGTGTAGTTTATAATATATAATATACAGTAGTATTAATTCAACTCAGTAATGCCAAACTAGTACCAAGCCATTTAGTACTGACTTAGTAAAAGAAAAAAGGACATAAGGATATACAGTAATTATAAATAATAAAACAAAAATGAAAACTAGTACCAGGCCAAATAGGGCACCCAGCCCTAGGATGGTACAGTATAATACTGGGAAATGGATAAATAAAAGATTACAATTAAGTTTACGTAAAAGAATGGCATATGGGAGAATATAAGAACAAAATAAAGAGGGAATGATTATAACAGAACCAATATACTTAAATGTTATAAGTATCCTTATGCTATTTTCGTACTTATTTACTTTTGATAACAAATTTGTTGCAGCACACTTTCACTTTGACCAGGCAGGAGAGGAAATGATAGTAAAGTGCAACTTTAGAGTAAGTGGAATTTCATTGCATAAATGTTCATTAGCATGGGTTGCCTGCATTTGAAATATCTAGAATTATTTAGTGTTATTGGTTTTACCATACAATAAATAACTTCTTTAGAAAGTACAGTATAAAAATAACATTGTTGTCAAAGTTTTCTTATATAAAATTTTATAAGTAACTGAAATTTAAATGTTCATAATTCTTAAAGAAAATTTTTCCATTGTGCAATTACTGGATGGGTTCTCTAATAGGAATGTCATCATACTGATGGAGCAATATTGTATAGCCATGTCATTACTGGTCAACCCAATTATTATTGAGGAATAGTAAGTTATAAGGCTACTTGCACACTTAAGAGTAACTGGCAATGAGGGAAGTGGCTTGGGAAAGTAAACTTTCTATGTGTGAATGTTACACTGCTTTTTTATAATACAGCCTGCCAATACTATACAAGGTTACAGAGCCTGATGTATACTTGTAAAAAACTCAATTGGTCAGAGATTTCTCAACTGCCATTAAAGCAATTAAAACTAGCCAAAAGAAAGTTATGTTATCTGGCTAAAGGAGTACAGCAGAGAATACTGTAACTTGTTCATTACAGTATCTGACCAAAATTCATGGGTTACTCTTTGTTGAGATCCTATTACAGTCATGTTCCTAATCACTATTATAATACTGTATACCAATGGCCTTAAGTATACCAAAACACAATTTTAATATGTACATAAAACAACTTTAGCATTTAGCCAACTTAACGTAAATGTGAGGATGAAGAGGCACTATTTGAAACTAACTAAACTCAGGCTCTTATACACTAACTACCATAGAGAGGCACTAATCCCATTTACCAAAGTGAGAACATGAGGGTTCAAGTGATGTGGTTGTGGGTAATTCAGAGGCACAAATTGAGTGTAAGTAGTGGCAAGAGAGTTAAGTATTTTATGTGTATATGTGTTGTGGACTAGACCCAAGCTAACCAAACATTAAAAATTCCAAGACATAGCTTATCTAATATTGCCACTCGCTGGCAGGCTGGTGCAGTGCTAAGTTAGTGCCTTGGGGGTCAACCCAGAAGTTATGTGTATGTACCCCATTTATAGAATGGACAAGTTTCATAGAGCTTAAAGTTATTACAGTCTCTTTTTGAACAAGAGAGATGGGGCAAGGGTAGTCATTTGATGGGTCTAATCTACAAGATTGATTGGAGGCCTAGTCCTGTGTGTTTCCCTGCTTGGAGACTTTTTGAAATATTCTGTAGTGTTAGAACATGAGCACTTCCCCTTGTGGACATCTCTTTCACCAACTACTTATGGTGTGACAGGTCTGACAGAGTTGTACAGTACTCTACAGTATTATACTTTAGCCAACAACATCAGTCAGTTGGGAGTGGATGCTATATACAGTTGCCCAAGAAAAGACTGCAACCAAATTTGCTGGTGTGTGGCAATGTCTGGCAGCTGCTCCAAAGTAAACACTCATATTTTATCAATGGATCACTTAGAACCTATAACCTTTGTATGGATGGATGTTATTGGCTTCAGCTAATTACATTCATCCTTACAACTATAGGTTCTGAGTGATCCATTGATAAAATAATACGAGTGTTTACTTTGGAGCAGCTGCCAGATATTGCCACACACCAGCAAATTTGGTTGCAATCTTTTCTTGAGCAACCGCACATATAGTAGTACTGTACAATACTAGTACAGTAGTACAATACTAGTGGGAGAATGTAGAGAGACCAGTTTGTAGGACTCTGTGTAGGCTTGCTTAGGATTCTAACACAATAACTATACAATACACTGTACATAAATACTAATTGGGACTTGTATTTTTTTTTTTACATCATCTACCTTACTGTACCAAAGGGATGCAAGCGTTACAATCCATATATAAAAGTCTGGTTTCATAGTCTAGGCTATGACTACCATAAGCTGTACAGGCAAAAATTTCAGAAAAGTAGAATTGCATGGATGGAAATTCACTTGGCACTTTTAACCCCAAAATTACAGTAAACATCAAAGCATAAACTTTAAATTTCTGTCCAAGGGATGGTACTGTTCTAAGTTTTCTTTGTTTTCTTTTCTTTTTTTTTTCTTTGTTCAGTTTTCTGTTTTGTACCACCTTAGTATCAAATGCCATATATGGACTGGTACAAGACTAGTTTTTACATTATTAAATGAAATTGTATATGCTAGCTGAGTCATTCCTACCAAGCTATCCTACTGCTCTTGCACCAATCCATTTGCATGTTACATAATCACTCCCTTTCCCCCTCTACTCATATTTATTTTAAACTGGAGGAGGATTTGCACGCCTCTGTAAATATCTCTACTAATTCTCCTAGATCCCTTTATTCCCATCCAACAGCACCACAGGTTGGCAACAGACTTCCTTTCTCCGCCCTGCACCATTTCCTGTACTTTTTGTTTTACATGTACTTGAATAAATAATAACTAATACCAAACCCAGGAGGGTTATATGACACTTTACCTCTTTTTGTCATTCCATTCAAGCATACACCGAACAACCCACAGATTGGAAATCGGTTACAGAGGTCTCTTGTATAACTATTTTCTAAATTCATAGAAGTTCAAACAAATCCTATCTTATCACAGGCTTTCTCCATTAACTGCTTTAGTGCAAACACCTTATCCACACTTCCTGTTCACCATGAAAGCCTCCCTGACCTTTACTCAATTTCTGATCTCACCTAAGCCTCTCAATACAAATTGCATACTATAATTAACAGACATAAACCTGTGTAGTGATTCACACAAATATAGTTGTACAATAAAAAGTAAAATAAAATATAGTCAAATTTATCTAAATATTACCAAGAGTTTTGTGAAATCACAAAGATAAAATAACACAAGTATTTATTTCCTGCAATTTTTGGGTTAAAGCCATTTCATGCATTTCCTACTTCACAAATGTAATATTATTTATATCAGATTATTATTTATTTCAGGTAGGACATTCTCCCAGTAACAGCTTTACAAAGTTCGTTAATGGTAACAGTTGTCTAACTTAAGAAAATGTTTTATACTGCCCTTGGAGGCTGGCATGAGTATTAGACCTATATTTATAGTCAACCAAAGACTGTCACTGAATGTATCCCTAATGGTTACAACTACTGAATAAAGTAATCTAAGTCATGTCTGTCAATGGAACAGGTACATAAACAAAGGGTAAATGTATTTCTTCATTAATTTGCTCAAGTGTTACTGGGAACATTTTCCATCATGAATATTGCATAATATGTGAAGGCACTGTAGCATTTTGGCACATCAACAAATCCAATGAAATGTAAAATAATACTATGTTCAGTTCTTTCAGCAGAGATAATCAATCTAAGTGTATTGTGAACTTTCTAAAAATTTACTTAAACCTGTAAAGTAACTTTGTAAGTATGGAAATTTTTCCTTGTACAGCAGTAAGTACAATAATACCTTGGGTGCACCCTTTACTTTCTTCTAGATATGTAGTAATTTGATTACTGTACTTTCTAATCCTATTTACTACTTTACAGTGATTAAATTAAACTTCTTCAGGTAATGAACGATGCATGTACAATAGATCAATGACAAATACTCCTATCAGGTGCATATTTCCTTATTAACACTGAGTGCAAGTGCTGACATGAGATGGTTCCATCAAGGTTGCAATCTAGAGTTAAATGTGTTACAGCTTCAAAGATGTAGGAACACCTCTAGCTTGTATAATGAACAGTTACAGAAGAGTTATATGCCCACTAACTAGCTGTAAACTTAACAAGTGTCTTTACCTGTAAAGTGCCAGATATACTGTATATATTTACATTGATCCTTGATCATGCCCACTGCCAGGTCAGTAAAATTTACAATTGGTCTTCAAAATGTATCCATCTATAACAGTGGTTCCCAACCTTTTTTCTGTAATTTCCCCCTGCACCTAATTCAACCATCCAGATTTCCCCCTTCATACCATCTCCCGGGCGTTACATAACTACTGATAATTTCCAGAATTTTAATTCCAGACTAGAATTTCCCCCCTGAAACATCCAAATTTCCCCCCGGTTGGGAACCACTGATCTATAAATACTCAAGGTACAGTACCTTGTATATATATATATGGGTACTGTCTGGCAGACCACCAGGGCCGGTATTCACAAAACATCTTAGAGTTTGCACTCGTTCGAATGTTTGCATTTCTGACCTCACCATATTTTTTCGGGCTCATTTTGAAGCAGTGAATGGTTTTGTTATTCTATTTGTATGAGCTTATATTGTGATTTTGAAGCAATGCCGGTACCAGTCCCAGTCCTTGCCAATATTTTAGCATAAGATTGAACTTTGCGAATACCGGCCCTGACCTTTCTTCAATACTGAAAATTGAAGTGTAGGTGTAAATGTAAAGAAATTTAGTGTAGTTTCTATTTATGCCTCAATAACCCATTTCCAATTGATCTATTTATGAAAGAATTAAAATTGCCTGGCACTGGTCATGATACAAGTTCTAATACTGCCTGACACTCTACTAGTGAAGATGTAAAGCTTGGCCAATATAATTAACAGCATTCATACATACTTGAACAGATAAGAAATTAATTCTTCCTTGTTAGAAAGGACTGAAAATCAAAAGTAATTTATGGCCACAACTTTACAGAGTGAATCAAATTATCTAATCTCATACATCATAAGCACATACAATACTTTGAGACATGTCAGCTACATTTATAACTTGTATTAACATTGAAGCCTCAAATTGTAAGTGTGCATCCTTCCTAGCATGTCTAAATTCAAAGACATAATTCTTCATTTTGTCTCTGTGAACAATTTGGACATTTGCTATATTGTACTCATTCTATACAACTTGTTTTTTTAATCTTATAATCCAAGTATTGATATACAACATTCAGTATACTACACATGAAAATTCTACCAAGACAACAGGAACCATCAGTATTCATTCAGGTATCCATCAAAGCCAGGCCAGTAGAATAATTTCAAGTGACTCTCCTTTCATACATTTGTCTACAGTATTATGGTACAGTGCTGGGAACATGCAGCTGATGTATTTCTAGTTGTCCACCTCCAAACAAAATGATTCCATACAAATACTCGGCTATAATTTTTCATAGTGATTATACAAGTTCCTGAAATCAATGGAACTTAATGTTTAAATTGTGTCTTGTTCACATAATGTTTAAAGAGAATTAGCTGAATCTTCTGAACTTAATTAATCTTTTCACATATTTTCTATTGTATTGATACCTTTCCTTCAACCTCCTTACACTTCCATATGTTACAATCCAAATATAGGAACAGGTCTTGTAATGAGTGAGTAATTATTATAGTACAATATATAATTTTACAAAAAAGCATAAACAAACTGTAAAAATATACTTTTTTAATCGACTGCGGTATACAAATATATTAATTACAAGTCAGGAAAATTAAATACAACAAACAAATGTGGACATAAACATACCTTGGAAGTAATGCAGGACTTTCTCTTTTTATAATTAAACACTATTTCGGAACTTATGTAGGTTCTTCTTATCACTTATGGTACTGGTGACTTTCAAGACCTTTAATAGTCCAGCTGTGCTCATTTTATTAAGTGTAACTAAACTGTACTATTCTATCATGGTATACAAAACATGACTAGCACAGTTTTATCAATTTAATACTGGTGTAGCTCTTATGATGAATCAGGACATTTTAACAATGAACTCAAATTATGGTTCACTGCGGTAAAATTTTAAAGTTTTCTGGGTATTAATCAAGATAATCTTATAGGCAATGTCATTACCACAACTTCATCATATTAATATAATTTTTTTTAATGCCATTGGTTTCTTTTCTGGTCACTCATATGTCTATAATTGTAATTCTTACATCACCAGGAATCAACTCATATACAGTACATGTATATCACATGACATTTGAATGCTACACTATCCTACAGTTCATTTAATATCTTGTGTTTACCTGGAAAGCCACTACAGTACTGTACACTACTTTATGCATTCCATACCTTCCTCCAAAAAATACGCTTCCACTTCATTTTTTGCCTTTTTTTCCACTTTATTATCACACAGCCTTCATGTTAGATTTCCATCCACTAGAAACTCATTCCAACCCCCGGTGTTTGATTCTCAAACCACAGTGCCAGGCCGGGGGGCAGACGGGTGTCAGATGGCCTTAATATCTTCTACATCTGAACCTTCACCCTGTAAGCATAAAATGTCCTCCATTAACATTATTAAAATTACAGAATTATTAATCATTAAAGAGGCTAATTTTTTAAAACAAGTAAAAATATATATATGCTTGATACTTCCTGGCCTGCAAAAAATATTATCTAGCATATTAACAGATCCAAATAAATTAAATATAATTATGTCTCATCTTATGGACAGGTGCCTTGTTCCCTCAAAGAAACTGTCCATCAGGGTTGGCCAAGCCAGAAGAGTAATAATTTCACCTCATTTGGTAAAGTTTTACTGTAAGTCTTCCTATCTTGGACTTATAAATAACTAATGATTGGTAAACTGTTCACTTTATGTACAGCAGGTAAAGTTTATATTCTATTCCAAAACTCATACATGGATGAAATGACTTCTCACCTGATGGATGACAATGTCGTGTTCTGAATCTGATGTTGACATGTAGCGGTGGGTAGACCGAGAGCCAGAATGGGCGTGAGGAGCTATGAGACGGGTGTGTTCGTCTCCACCAGATGCTCCCCCTACAGCAGATGTCCCGCCTGGCCAGCCACCTCTACCACCACGGGATGTCAGCCGCCTCTTCATGCCTTCACCTGGTTACATCAAGATATTAGAGAGGAGAAAAATACTCCAGCTCCATATGACCATAATGAGTGTACAGGATAACTGATGAACTACCACAAGAGGTATAAATGCTGGAAGGACCAAGAAGCACAATAATGAGGCGACAATGCCATGCGTGGAATCAAGTGGAAATACAACTACTGTACTGGTTGGGTCATAGAAACAGTAAGGTAAAAAAATAATCCATTCCCATTATACCCCCTGGAATGTGCAAGCCAATGGAGAGTTGGTATACAATAATCACTCCCACAACCCTTCATAATTATGTAATCATATATTTATCATTGTTAAAGTATTTAATATTAATTCCTAATCAACTAAAGCATAAACACTACAAGGTCAATAGGGATTTAAACCTATCCTAGGCTATGTTTCATAATATCTTTAAGGTGTCTTCATATGTGATATACCACATGGCCTTTTCCCTCCAGAAATTTTATGAACAGCAGAAGTAACCCCTCATTACAATCCAGACACTCACTGACAACGTAGACATGCTCCCTGATATCTGAGCGCACGTCTGAAATATCCCAGATGAGAAGAAAGGTGTGACAGCAGTTGCCTGTCTGGTATTCCTCATCAATGTAGGCCTTGTATGAGAATGCATAGTGGTGAGCTACTGCTGCGATGAACATCTCTATGCAGATGAGGAAGTTCTGCAAAATCATATTGCTAGATATAATTAAGTCAAATTAGACCTTAGGTAAAGAATTTCATGTGAGTGAGGTGAAGAAAGATGGATTGATTATATAATACAGTATACAGTACCAAGAACTTACTGTATAATCCAGTTTGCATACCTGCATTATACTTGAGTCTTTCCTCTCCTGTTTTTCTGCCTCCTCAGGATTATCTGCAGGGATGCCAAAGAGTTCATGCATGAACTCTGCCTTCATCAGGAACATGATGGCCACACCTTGGCTGTCAAATAGAATTTTACTTGTTACATTTTGCTACGTATGATGCATTAACCCTGTTTTGCCAAAACATGTCACAGCACTGATATGGATATACTATTAATGGATATAAAATATATTATTAACTAAACTAATTTATCAAGAATGTTTTTTGTTGAATTAAAGTGAATGAAAGATCACAATAAGCCTGGAAGACCCTGTAACACAAAGGAAAAGAAGCTAGAGAGGAGGGACAGCAAATACAAAGAGAGTGGGGACAGTTGGAGATTTGAAAAATAGCGACTTGGACCCAAACCACACACTGAAGACTCACAAGAATGAGAAGAACACAACAGCCTTGATGCAGAGGAATTTAGCCAAAGGTGACATTGGGTCCAGTTCCCGCCTCATGGCCTTGTAGAAGAGCACAAGGCAGTACATGGCAACAAACTGTGACAAATTGTTCACCACAAACAAGTAGACAAATGCCTGCAGATGTGAAACAAAATAAACATTAGTTGGCAAAGTAAGTCTTTATATACAGACACAGTACAGTACTGTCTTCAAGAGTTTTCTTCTTTTATTTAAATTACTGTATATCAATATTATGGTATAATATTTATGAAGCTTAACATACCAATATATGACAAATATTGTTATTACTCCTTTTCCAAATCTCTACTCACATTTTTGGGAGAGAGTTTTCCCTCTTCATAGACTCCCAACTGACCACACACAAAAGCGATGAAGGTGGTGAGGAGATGAAAAACAGTGTACTGCAAGATCCCATGTTTACACCGGTGGATGAATTCTCTGTTGGTACACAGAAAGGACATAATCATTATATATATAACACCTTGTTGTGAGAAGTTATAACTCAAGAATCTGCCAAGATTTACTTTATAATGCAAATAATGGAATTTATAATGCAAAGAGATGAGAGAAGCAACCATAGAAGATGGAGTATTTTCACCAGCAGCAGGTCTCATAACTCCTATCCCAAATATACCATATATCATCATCGGAAGAAAGTTATTATATCAAACAATAAACAATTTTGGTTACAGTGTGATGAGCATCCTGATCTGTGAACCTCACCTGCCCATACGCCAGGGTTTGAGACAGCAGAGGGGAAATATGTGGTTTGTCTGTGGTTTGGTCTCCATGGTGGCATCAAGGTCCATCTCATCATCCAAGAAGTTTAACAGAAACATCATGAAGTTGTAGATGACATATGCCTCATAGCACTCTCGGGCAGTGTCCAGGTAGCGGGCCAGGCTAGATGGATAACCCAGTACAAGCCACTGTTGAAAAGAAAGATTATATTTATATACAGTACATTATCAGTTCTTAATGGCAAGATTTGATTGTATAGAAGTATGGTACACAGTAATGTCATTATTAGACAGTAAAATCTTAAATCCCAACTAACTCAGGAAAGTAAAGTACTGTAGTAAAAAGAAAGCAAATACTATTCACTGCTGCAATGAATGGTTAAATGTAAGCCTATTAAAAATTAACAATTCCTATTTCTGTTATCAGTATTTAGGACCATAACAGCAAATAATATTATGCTTAAACCTAAACAAAAATCCATCACTTAACACCATCACCAGTCACGTGAAATTCTAGTGGAGGAAGGAGGGAGGGAGAGTACAGACTTGTGAGGTATCTCACAGATCAGGTTTCATGTCCAGGGTACGAGGGAAGAGAACAGGGATAGAAAAGAGTAAGAGATAGTAATACAGTAGAAAGGAAAAAAAAAAGAGATGAGAGAATATACTAAAAAGGAAATACTGTAGGAGCAGAAGTGAAGAAGACTGGAAAAGAGGAAAGGAAGCTAAAGAGAAGTAGTAGAGAGGCCACAAGGTTGGGAGAGGATGGGGTAACTGGGATCAAATGACTAAGATCCAACCAGTATTAAAAACCGCAGATCAAGAAACCACCAGGCTGTCTGTCAGCTGAGAGTTTTAATAATTACTCAAGCTCAAATAATATACTGTATAACCATTGCTAGAATAATTGAGTAATATGATTCACTCATGCACTGTACAGCAAATACAATGGGACTGGTTTCAATACTCACAGCATTTAAAGCATAAACCGGCACCATCCACAGAATTCTGGAAATTATACACACAATTGTCAATTTATTTTATCATACGCAGTAATTACATACAGTATTATGCTACTGTACAGTTGCCCACACATGAAGCTGGTGGGGCTCGCTACATGTGAGGTAGCTACAAAGGGATGGAAAGTGAACAAAATATGTACAATAATTTGTTGACAGGCAGACAGTAAAATATTATTACTGTCTGCCTGTTAACAAACTATAACTTTTACTCCCTTTCCTTCCTGTTGTAGCTACCTCACAAGAAGCGAGGCATACCAACTTCATGTGTGGGCAACTGTACCTAAAGCTACATTATCAAATTGCTGTATCTTCAATGAATTCAGCATCAATATCAAATTCACCACATATACAATCTAAAGAGATGTATGAATTCTAACTCAATCCCTATAGCATTTAGAAAGCCTTCAAAATATACATTCTACATGTATATATCATGTTTATACATGTATACATGTATATACATGTTTATATCAATGCTCCATTTCTTCCAAGTCACACATTCCTCTCCAACACAGCATTTTTTATGCAGAACTATTTCTACATTTTGCCAATTGAACATGCAGTTTCCAAATATCTACTTCATCATACTGTAGTGATAAAGGAAGATACAAATATTTGACACTTTGTTATCTGTGACAATAGGTTCCTGATAACATAAGCTATATCATGATCCCTGTCAGTTGGTGTTACCATTTCTTCCTGTTCACATCCATGGAGTACTTATTAAACTTGTGTCTCTGTGTCAAGTAAATATAACTGCAACTGCTGTATTCCTGGCAAATGTCTTAACAAATCAAATGGATATGCATAAACAGGTAAGCTACATAATGATATAAATATTGAACTTGTGACTTACCTTATGATATGTTTTTGCAGTTTGGGTTTGGTATAGTTTATAAGGTGTTGAACAATCTCCCATAATGTAATGGGAATGGCCATGAACACAAAAATCCCACCAATAAGCCATGCAATCTTGAAGCCATTTATCTCGTGTAGAATCTGAAAAAAGATACAGACATACATTCCCCTCTTTATACATTGTTTTTTTTTTCATCTGAACTTTGTCATACACTTGTAGTTTGGTCTTGAACTATACTATGCATAAGATGGGTACCAAACATTAAGTTAAATTTGTAAAAACTTCCTCCAAGGCAATACATTAAAAGAAACTTGAGGAGTAAAGTATCCCTGGTCCAGGATGTGTTGGAAATGGCTAGATCAGGCCCCATCGTTTAGGTATCCATGAGTTGGAAGAATTTTAATATTCCTGGGAAAATGTCCCCACAACTACTCCTTAAATAGTAGTCATATGGTAACTTACCAGAGTGTAAATGAGGTAGGGTACAAAGCCCAGGATGATGGCACCATATACAACAAAAACCAGGGGTCTGATCCACAGCCGCCACTGTGAACAGAACACCCGACATCGTTCTCCACACATCTTGATAAGCCTTCCTCTTTACATCACCACATGTCAATGTCCTTCATCCTTTAGAGAACAACACTATACTGCAAAAAAATATAAATACTGTATTACTGTATACTGCATTATAAGCTAAAATTATTTCAAACACTGGATAAATCAAGGACTTATACTGTACTGCACACGCCCACAGAAAAGGAAGCAACTACCGTATTTAGACATTTCTTTAATTTTTTTACTCGTGCTTACTCTTTCCTTACAAAAACATTAATTTTCTGTTACATACAATAGTACTGTACAGTCACTCTGGGAAATGGCTTTGTAGAAATAATGTGTACCGGTGCCAGTGAAAAAATCAAGAAAACTGGTAAGTAAACTCCTTATCTGTGAATGTAGATAAACCTTTACCCTTTGACATATAAACACTTTCATGTGTTAGAACACAATTTCCTGTAGACTGCACAGGTCCTAATTAAGTCAGTTCAGATTTATTTACATTTTACAATATATCTGTAATACAATCAAGGCATACCAAAGTTATCTTTTGTAAGCATCTTTTGTAACAAAAATAACAGTAACAGTTGGGAAAAAATAATGGTTTCCCTTTGTGGCTCAACCTAACCTTTCCAAAATCACTTCACTGTACAGTATACATAATTTATTTATATTAGAAAACAGCAAAATTGCAGGATAACCTACTAGAAAATACTATACCGGTACATTTATTTTAGCACAGTAGGAAAACCTGGTGTGGTAACTTGTAAAAATATTTCAAGTGAATTAGGCATAAATTATTTACTTGTTATGTTCCTGCAAATTGAAATTATTCATAACCAGATCATTGCCTCGACTCCTTGTACATTAATTACTTATTAAAATTTGGTTAGCATAGCGTATGTACAGCAGGCGTAGAGTCGATAAAACATTATGGTATTGTATTAGGTCTGTTATCAGCAACTTTATAATTACAAAATGACATTGGGCCATATTCAAGAACATTTGTGGTGCATACGATGGCATGGCACTGGTACGATGGCTCTATAGAAAAACAACAGAGCCATCGTTAACACCATAAATGATTTTGAATATGGACCAATAAATCTCCTCTTTTTCTTTATATGTAATGCATAAACTAATCCCGTTATTCTACAAAGGAGATAATTGCTTAGGGTGTTATTAGTTTCAAGCTGAGTCACCTACATAATAACATAATAATAACGTTAAATATTGAGAGAATTACCGTTATTGTGTACGGTTTTTCTACCTTCATTACCCACTTATTTAGACTATGCTAAGACTATTTTCATCTATGGCATTTCTTCTGCAAATAGGTTTCCAAGATAGGGCATTTTTAAATTAGCCTGATCTTACCTGACCTTACCTAGACCGCATCAGACTACCGGGACCTAACCTGATCTGGTAACACTGCTACAAAATGGTAATTCTTTCAATAAATAGCATAATAACATAGATAACATTATAAGATAAATTTTTACAAGTTGCCACAACATATTTTCACTGGAAAAAAATATATTTCCTAGAAGGATTTAGTGCGACTACCGGGACCTAACTGGGGCAGACTACCGGGACCTAACCTGGACAGACTACCGGGACCTAACCTGGGCAGACTACCGGGACCTAACCTGGGCAGACTACCGGGACCTAAGCAGGAAAAATATACAGTAGAAATTAATCAGACCACACCTGACCTGACCTAACCTAATCTGGACTGGGACACTCTACCGGGACCTAACTTGGGCAGACTACCGGGACCTAACTATAAGAGGTAACTACTGTTATACAGCATTTGCAGAAGAAATGGTATATAGAAAAGTTGTTTGTAATAGTGAAATATAAACACTGGTAATAGTAAAATTTTTGAAATCGAGTTGTGGCAACTTTGTAAAAATATTCCCATTATAATCCCGAGTGAACTAATAATTATGTTGAATTTCACTCGATGGTTGATATGCAAGAAGATTCATGGTGTTGACGACGACGTGGTACCGATACGATGGCTCTGTTGTTTGTCTATGGAGTCATCGTACCGGCACACATACACACACACACACCATCGTATACACCACACTAAATGTTCCTGAATATGGTGCAATGTATGTATGTATGTTTCAGAATATCATCGTATACAAAGGGTGGGGTTCTATTTTAACACATTATACATTAATTTTCTTAGTAATATAAACTTAATTAACTATTATTATAACGTTACTATCACTAATACACACATAACACGTCAGATAAGGAACACATACTTCAAGGAAAGACCAGAATTATGTAGAACTTTAGATCCGTCAGGGTCAGCTGATGTTTGTTTACAATGACTGAGTGTGTGTGTGTGTGTCTGTCTGTGTGTGTGTGTGAAGGAAAACACCTGAACAACAGTGAACACAACTTATTACTCACCCAGTCACCCTAACACACACACTCATACAATACTGTTGGCATCACTACTACTATACTGCTGACTAGTGGCTACGGTCCGTCCACCACTGCTACTCCCTGGCCTACTACTGCTCACCCTGGCCACAATGTACTGAAGAATAGTTTGGTCTAACGTAAGACTGGCATCAAGTACAGCTTTATCAGGTATGTCAAGTGTACCATAATACTACCATTCCAGTGACTCCATGCTTCTGTTGAATCTGTTCCCAGCCTTTGTAGCTTCCAGGAGAAGTGTAGAATAATAATCATTGTAGACTCAGTCTCATGTCCCTTTTATATATACATATTACAAATACTCTAGGCTAGTCAATAAAGGTTTGAATAAGTACAAAAATAAGGGAAAGCTGGTATAATTTTTATTGTCTTCCTAAAAAGAAACCCCTTTCACACTCTCCACACCCATTTGGATGTTAATAATAATGGTCCATTATTATTAATGGATTTGGCCATGGCCAAGGAATCAATGGATTTGACATGCCATCTTTGGAAAAACCTTCCTATTTTTTATTATTTATATCTCCCTTTATTTACATCTCGCTAAAGGAGATTATATCTCCCACAGAACTCACTTTAAAGCAAATTAATTGAAGCAAAAGTAATTAACATAAACTGCTCCACAATATATACATATATGTAACATGTGCATTGCATGGTTTTGGAGCTATATATAGGGTGGGATAATTGTTGCATATATTTTTCATACCCCTCCGTAATATTGCCGATCCACCTATGGAGGTGAGAGAGAAGGAGGATGTGATGGATTCAGTTATCTGGGATTGATTTCTGTAAGGATGGTAACATGGAAGGGGGTATCAGAGAGAGAGAGAGAGGAATCACTCTGTTACTAATGCATTATAATTTCTCTCTTAGAAGGCTTGAGTTTCGGGGTAGCATGACGGATTTCAGCCTGGGCTGGTGCTACAATCTGTGGTGGACGGTGAACATTACCATGACAATTGTAACATTGCTTTATAGCCTCCTGGGCATCAGTGAAGTGCTTGACGGGCTCCACACAATGACGATTCATAAAGGTAATGTGAGTTATAAGTGCTGGAAGGGCAGATTTAATGTTCCCTGTTTTAACCTGGTCTAAAGCTGTTTTATACACATTCAATTGCTGTTCAATCTCTCGCAACAACTTTGCATACTGCTGTTTGTTACCGCACACATTACACATATTTCGACAGCTGGTGGAGTAGCAACACGAGCGATGACATCCCTTGGAGGGACAGCGGAAGATGAGCGTCTCTTGTGGATGGTGGGGATACAGAGGCCACATGGAACTACAAGCCCGACACGAGCAGGTAAACTTGTACTGACTCTGGAGCACTTCGTGTCGCTCATTGACGGTGCTACTGTGGAAGTAGAAGCCATAGTTGTCACAGACCTCAGCCCCACATGGGATAGGACGTACTGCCCTTAGTACACATTTATCACCAACACTGTAGCGTACCACATTGGACACACACGAGTGGTTAGTGAGTGATATGGTAGTGTAGAGTGCTCCTCCGATTTCCTGCATCGGACCGAGGTGTGAACCCACGCTTCCAATGTCCATCTCACCGATTTCATAAGCATTGCAAGATCCTCCCTGAAGGTGTCGTAAAAGCATGCTCGCAGCAAATATTAGGTCTTCCTCAGCCACATTCTCAGATCCAAAGTAGCCTGAAATCTTGAGACAATAAGCGAGGTACACAGCTGTGATAGAGCGCTTGAAAAGATCTCCAAAAGTACGTTGAAAGGAGTTAGTGGCAAGGTGAAGAACAGTTTTGTAGTCCTTAGGATGATATTTACCTTCCCAGGGAAAAGGCACACCTTCAGGCATTTGATATTTATTCTCGCAATCTTCTATTTCCTGTACTTCTCTGAACACTTTATTTGCATCTGGAATATTTTCCTTTCCTCCTTCATGTTTATCTGTTTCTTCCTCAGACTGGCGTGCCTCAGTCATCACTAGATTGTCTATGTAACCCCGCCACTTTTGTAACCCTGACCACGACGTCGTTGTCATCACTCTGGAAAATATAATAATGAACTGTTAGCTGTTGCCAATACAATAGTTAAAAGAATGGTTTACCTCTCTTTGCAAAGATAGGATCAAAAGAAGGGATGGATGGAATGTTTGAGAGGGAGCCATTGGTATGACGTGGGAGTGGTAAAGGCTATAATTATATAATAATACTGTATATAATCCTTCAAACACGAATAAATGAACTCAAATAAGCTCTTAAATTAACATAATTCCAATTACATGTATTCCATCACATGATAAAAAAAAAAAGTCAGGACGATTAAGCACCTTTAAACTCAAGATAATGTTTTTTTAATTCTCATTAGAAATTTCGTGTTTTCAGAGGAGGCTTTGGTTTACCTGAAGGCGAGGAGTGCCAGCTTGCCGATGCCAGGGTCAGTGAGGTGGTTGAAGACTTTACATTCCTCTTTGTGACCACCTTGTTCCCACGATGTAGTCCTACACTTCACACTGCAGTAGTTCACCTGTATCACGACAACAGGATTAATGTATAAAGTAAGTCTTATCATTATACCCAAGCGGATGAAAGTTATTAAGGGGAGGGTATACTTTAGGCATTTGTGGAGATAATGATTCCTCCAAACTATTCCCAGCAACAGAACACCATTATTTTTGTTAACTTGGGCCTGTTTCCTGGCATACTTTGGAGGAATCAAGGCCCTCCAATATACCAAAAGTATACTCTCCCCTTAATTGACTGATTTATGTTTCATGATATAACACAGTATTGTACCTAAAAAATGTGACGATACATTGTCCACCTTTCAACATCAGATTATCTTTATATAAACATTACATTATTCTAGGAGTGCAGCAACTTATTAACATGAAAATGAAGGAGATAATTTGGGAATATTACTGGTGACTGTCTGTTGTATTGTATATGGGTGATAGATGGGTGTGAAGGTATGGAAGCCTACCGTGGCACAGGAAATACAGGGAAGGGAGGAGGAACATCTGAGGTAGCAGTAGTAACAGTTGGTGGACACGAAGTCTGGGTTCATCATAGAACAGAAGGGTGTGTCCACCATCACTATGTCACCTGTACAGTTTACCTTGTGTTAATGCTAATAACATGTTTATTTTTACTCAGCAACACAACACACCAAGTCATATTATTTATATTATAGAGAGGAAAAAATGTCTCCGAAATAATATTAAAATGGTTATCTGATATGAGCGAGGTGGTAGCCAGTTTATGTGGCTTTGACTATAGCTACTGTTTCCTATAAATTATGGTATGAAACAGGCTACAAGAATAGGTGAACATCATTGATATATACAGATATATTATGTTCCATATTAACAGAAAACACAGTCTTTATTTTGTTGGTCATCGGTCACCTGGTTTAATATCCCGTTTAGCTACCGTGCATCGACTCCTGTCCTTCGTGATGACAAAATCCACAGCAGAGGAGGCGCTGACGAAGGTCTTGTGGGTACCGTAGGTCACTTGAGGCAATGGTATCTTCTCGTTAGGTTTGTCCTCTTCAACTTTCTTGCCTTTCTTAGCCTTGACAGTCTTGAACACTGTCATGATGCGCACCGTGGCCGTGGCTTTGACTTCGTTGGTGGCGTTGCTCTTCCGTAAGTTCTCAAGGGCTTTGTGGAAGTGTTTCTCGGCCGCCTTACAGTCTTGTATCCTGGCGCTACAGTGACCCAATATCTCGTGCGAGTTCCACAGCTGGTTCTCCGGGCACTGTGGTAGCGACAAACTAATTCTGGCGTCACACTGGGCATCGTTGAACTGTTCCAAGAGAAGTGAAGCCCATCCTCTCTTCATGTATCTGACGGACATAATTGTTTAGAATTAATTACTGAGTTGAATAGAAATAATAACAACAGGAGTAAAGCCGACTCGCTTCTATAATTATACACAGGACCAAGTGAACGATTTTCACCATACATCAGTAGAATTTAAAGTGTACTTACTTTCACTATGACATTAATATTTACTACGTTTTTGTGTAATGGAAAATAGAGTTTATTATCACCCAATATCATATTCTTTAGACCCTCGATATATAAGGAATAAATGTTTTCCCAGGCTTCTGTTATCCATTACCATACAGACAAATAAGTGATAGACTAATAAGTGATAGATTGAGCCTGTGTTACAAGGATAGTGCTACAATTAAATCATCTTATATCGAGGGCCTAGTGTTGTTTATTGTAATCTATAATATGTAGTTGAACAAGTAGAAAGTGCAAGAAATGTATGGCTGGCTGTATGTGGCAAATTCTGACAGTTTTTTGTAGTAAGCCTTCGTATGTATGTTTATTATGTATGAATCACTGGAGACCCATAATAACCAATATAAAATGGCACGTGATAAATTGACTGAACTTTGAGTAGAGGTGTATGTAGATGTTGCCATGCATTATTTTTCTTGCATTTTCTACTTGTTCAACTGTACATACCTGACTGCCAAGGCTGTAGTGTCTTCGGGTGGCGTCTTCTGTATACACTTCTTCATGACCTCGAGTGCCTTGTTGGCTGATGTCTCGTTGGGTATCAGCATGTCGTACACCTTCTCGTAGTTAGTGGCGTCACCTCCGTTCTTCCTGTTGTAATTTTCCTGGAGGTCAACGAGTGTCTTCACCTCACTCAGTTGGGCCACATACTGCACCCTCTCTAGGTCACTCCTCAACTCCTGATGGGGGTGGGGGTGGGGGTGGGAAAGGAAGAATTATTTAAGGGGGTGCGGGAGTAGGGGGACAGGCTTAGGGGGATTTTAGGGGGTGAGGGAGTAGGGGGACAGGCTTAGGGGGGTGTTTTAGAGGGTGCAGGAGTAGGTGGACAGGCTTGGGGTTGTTTTGGGGGTGCAGGAGTAGGGGAACAAGCTTGGGGTGGGTAGAAAGCCTGTCCCCTATTCCCACACACCCATAACCCCCACCCCCCAAGCCTGTCCACCTACTCCCGCACCCCCTAAGCCCCCCAAACAAACTCATTCCAACGGAGATCTTAATTATTGTGCTTTTATTTACAACTGTCTCTGGATATTTATTAACTAGTGCTTGTGACTGTACGTTTGTTATATATTTATTAACTAGTGCTTGTGAATGTACCTTTGTTATATATTTTGTTTTCTACCATAATATTAATCTGTTCACTTGCCTGGAATTCCTTCATGATAACTTCGAGAGAGCCAGTGGATCGAATACGTTGACAGATGTGATCATAGAGCACCTTGAGTGAGGGGGACAAAGGCAGCTGTGGTTGAAGTTCTTGAGGATACAGTTGTGGTGGCTGTTGTTGTTGTTGTTGATGTTGTTGTATTCCTGCTGCTGCACCTGATTCTCCTCCTCCTCCTCCTCCTCCTCCTCCTCCTCCTTCTCCTCCTCCTCCTCCTCCTCCTCCTCCTCCTCCTTCTTCTTCCGTGTCTGATTTTTGGGCAGCTAGTCCTTCTTGTATCTTCCTCAGAATGGCTTCGTATTCTGCCGCCATGTTGTTTTTTGTTTCACTATTTAGTTATACTTTATTATATCGCTTCTTCTCATGCACACTTTGAACCACTTTTATCTTTCTCTTATCGTGTGCAGGATTACGGAAAATCTTAACTATATAACTTTTAGAGGCTTAGTATAGAACTCGCACCGATACCACGTTCACCAATCTATATTATTAATAAGAGTCTCGTGCACAACAAACCGGTGTTGGAACTGATTAAACTACACTGGCAATAAGGAAGTAAAGATTGGTGTAGTTGTGTTGTGTTTATACGGCACTGCTGCTGCTGGCTGGCACGAGAGAGAGAGTGAGAGAGAGAGAGAGAGAGAGAGAGTGAGTGAGTGAGAGAGAGAGTGGTGTGTATAGAGGGAAACGTAGCCAGTGATAGTGTGTGTTTGTATGTGTGTGTGTGGCCAGACAGAATAAGAGAGAGCGAGGGAGAAGGTGGGAGCTAGTAGAAAGAATGTGTGGGAGACAAGTTGCCCTCAGATTAAGCCCTTGAAAAATAACTAAACACAGGCATTGCTAACATACTTTCAGGGACACACATACATCGATCATCGAAGTTTTATCATTCCCACTTAGAATAGAATACACGTCAATTTATTCCACACTGGCTAAACGACGGTAAGAGAATAATCAATAATATGACAAATGTAGTAAAGACGAGAACGTGTAAGAAAGTTGGCGAGTGAGCGAGTACTGGCAGGTTCTCCCTCTCTTCCTCATCCACTCTCACTCTCTCTCCCTCTCCTCCTCCCCTTCTCTCCCTCCTTCAGATGCTCCAAAAATATCTTCTCTCGCATGCCTTTCGCCCAAGCCCTGTGGTGTATGGTGTGTGTGTGTGTGTGGGTGGGACGTGGTGGTGTGGGTGAGTGGATGGTTATGGGGTATGGGGTGGGGTAGATGGTTATGGGGTGTGGGGTGTGGGTAGACATATGTATAGGCTATAATAATGGGGGATGGGGATTAGGGTTGGTGCATGGGTTAATTAAGGGAAGTAAGTAACCTTTTTGTGGTCAATTTAGAGTCAAAGTATATAGGCCTACAAACTCAGCTTTAAAACACAGACGTGGAGTGGTTTTGAGGTTGAGGGGAAGGAGGAGTGTGAGGTTGAGAGGGAGGTGGAGTTGTAAAGTTGAGGGGTTGGAGGAGTTTGAGGTTGAGGGGTTGGAGGTGTTGTGAGGTTGAGGGGGAGGGGAGTTGTGAGGTTGAGGGGGAAGTGGAGTTTGAGGTTGAGGGGTTGGAGTTGTGAGGTTGAGGGGGAGGTGGAGTTGTGAGGTTGAGGGGTTGGAGGTGTTGTGAGGTTGAGGGGAAGAAGGAGTGGTTGTGAGGTTGAGGGGGAGGAGGAGTTGTGAGGTGGAGGTGGAGGAGGTGTTGTGAGGTTGAGGGGAGGTGAAGTTGTGAGGTTGGGGGGGAGGTAGAATTGAAGGGGTATACAAGAAAGGTAAAGGGGACATGTCTGGTTGCTGGGTGAGGAAGGTGTGTGTGTATGTGTGTGTGTTTAAAGTAAAGTACAGTCACGAGGGCCATTTCAATCGAAGGTGTTGCAGGACTATTGGGTGTAACTGTACATGCGCGTGTGTCTGTGTGTGTGTACTTACTTGATAAAATAGTTGGATCTGTATAGGAAGTCAGTATAAACATTGGTGTCACTTATTAATTCCCACTTGTTCTCTATGTATGTATTGTGAGTTCCATCCATGCAGACATTCATAGCATTCCTTCACGCACACGTATATTGTATATGTATATTTGATGGCATTGTTCATATGTGCGTATTCACACACTCTCTCTCTCTCTCTCTCTCTCTCTCTCTCTCTCTCTCTCTCTCTCTCTCTCTCTCTCTCTCTCTCTCTCCTGTGTCATTTTACTTTCTCTCTCTCTCTCCTGTGTCATTTTACTTTCTCTCTCTCTCTCTCTCTCTCTCTCTCTCTCTCTCTCTCTCTCTCTCTCTCTCCTGTGTCATTTTACTTTCTTTCAATCTCTCTCTCTCTCTCTCTCTCTCTCTCTCTCTCTCTCTCTCTCTCTCTCTCTCTCTCTCTCTCTCTCTCTCTCTCTCTACCACAGGAATAGTAAACAAAAGCGCATCACCAAGACGACGACGATTCGGTATTAGTGTTGTTGTTGTCGTGGTGATGGATGGATGTATGACCTTGTAGCTCCCTGTATGCCTCGATCTGCTCACACATACACACACACACAGACACATACACACACACACACACACACATACATACACATACACACACACTGGAAATATGCTTCTCCTGTCCTACTTTCTCATACACTTACATTTTTGCTCTACTTACGTTTACTAACACACTTTTCTTTCCTACCTATTTACACTTACACTTACATGTTTGCTATACTTACGTTCACTAACACACTTTTCTGCTCTACCTACTTACACTTACATTTTAATTCTACGTATGCACACTAAAGAAAAAAAAATTCTTCCCTACCTACTTACACTTACACGGTATTTTAACTCTACTTACACTGTATGTACATTCGTCACTAACACATTTCTCTGTTCTACTTACACTTACTTCTAACACGGACGGTATTTTAGTCCTACTTACGGCAAATTCAATGGAGAGAGAGAGAGAGAAAAAAAAGAGAGAGAGTGGGGGAGGAGTGTTATAGTATGGAAGGGAGAAGGGAGGGAGGGAGAGAGAGAGAGAGAAAGAGAGAGAGAGAGAGAGAGTGGGGGGAGGAGTGTTATAGTATGAGAGAGAGAGAGAGAGAGAGAGAAAAGAGAGAGAGAGTGGGGGAGGAGTGTTATAGTATGGAAGGGAGTAGGGAGAGAGAGAGAGAGAGAGAGTGGGGGAGGAGTGTTATAGTATGGAAGAGAGAGAGAGAGAGAGAGAGAGAAAGAGAGAGAGAGAGAGAGAGTGGGGGAGGAGTGTTATAGTATGGAAGGGAGAGAGAGAGAGAGAGAGAGAGTGGGGGAGGAGTGTTATAGTATGGAAGGGAGTAGGAAGGGAGGGAGAGAGAAATGCCAGCGTGTGTGATCAGTCCACAGTCAGTCAGTCACCGTGTGTTGTTCTCCCTAAGTAGACATTCGATCATTCACACACCTACCTACTTGCTGCTGCCAACACAATTAAGGTAACACAAGCAACACATATCCAGGGAATATATCAGTATTTCCAGATTAATCAACTGGTTAATTATCTATACTTTAGTCACTTTTATGTAGGTTGGTGTGGGAAATCGTAAGTGTTACTAAGAATTTCACATGGTTTGAACTTTATAAATGCTTAATTGTTTTATATTTAATGATGGAAGGTTTTGAGTGCATCTCTTTCAACGTACAGGAATGGGATATGCTTGTTTACATTTTTCGTATCAATTCTAAATTAAATTCGGTGAGGGTGTGCCGTAGAATTTCTCAACACGGTATATTTTCATCACCATCACCACCCTCAGTCTCCACTCCGTCTCCTTCGCCGGTTCTCATGGACACACAACCCCAAAGTTTATCTACCATTTTTCATATCAGGGGAAACAAATGATGAAACATTATACTATTTATTGGCCACATAAATTCGTAAACACTCTGTTATTGTTTTTTTTTTCAAGGGTTTACAACATATAGAAAATGTAAGACTATATAACTGCAATACAATATTATTAGTTAGGTTTGTTGTATTGTGATCACCGAATAATTGCAGTACTTACAGAATAATAAACCTCCCTTTCAATATTATAGCCCGTGTAAGAATTCCTGTGTCAAATCGTGCATCTGATCTTAATTAAACTATTGATCCCAGTGTATAAAATGGATAATATAATAGTCAAGATTTTATCATCCATGCGGTGTATTTTCCTGATAGTGATAAGGTATATATTATTTACATTACTCATTTTTCTGATAGTGACAACAAGGTATATATTATTTACATTACTCATTTTCCTGATAGTGATAAGGTACATTATTTACATTATTCATTTGGACTTCAACTGTCGATTTTTTCTGTAAGAGGAACGTACGTGGCTGAAAGGAGCAATTAATTTACAGTTTACGTAAAACTTTCAAAGATATCTAGATGAAAATAATAAGTCACTCCCTGTGTTCAGTATTACATTGCTTTATTTATGGACATTACCAACCCATACTTAATTCACCCTCATTTTTATCAACAACAGAAAATATCTTAAAAATTTACCTATTGTTTTTTACCAATGGATCCAGTAATTGAATCTTTTCTTGGCTTCATAAAATAATAAAATACTTAATATTCCCGTGAATTCTGATCATAATAAATTCAGAAGTTATTGATTTATTGAACCAACCCAACAACAAACAAACAAACAAACAAACAAACATGAGTAATTTCTTGACCCAGTAACAACATTAAGAGGGGGTGGGAGTAGGGGACAGGCTTGGTTTTTTTTTTTTTTGGGGGGGTGCGGGAGTATGGAGACAGGCTTGGGGAGGTTAGGAGGGGTGCGGGAATAGGGGACAAGCTTTCTACCTCTCTCCCCCCTACCCAACCACCCACCCCAAGCCTGTCCCCCTAATCCCGCACCCCCCAACCCCCCCAAACCTGTCCCTCTAATTCCCACACACTCTCAATTAATAATGTAAAAATAATGTAATAATGATCGTGTATGAAAATTGGAGGCTTCTGATTCCTCCTGACCTATAGGTGTGTGTGTTTCGTGGCAATGTTTGAAGGACTCATTTATTTCCAATTTTCCGACTACATCCCATGCAGGGTCCCTAAATTAAGAGAGTCGATCATGCAGCTGATGTATGTATGTATGTATGTATGTATGTATGTATGTATTGATTTACTCCTATTGATGTCACCACGAGTGTATGTATGTATGTATGTAGGTATTGATTTACTCCTATTGATGTCACCACTAGTATATGTACCTGGCAGTACTTCTGGGAATATGAGGTTACTGGAATGTCAGGTGGAAGAACTGAAATTATTATAAACTTTATGTAGCTCCTCTCTCTCTCTCTCTCTCTCTCTCTCTCTCTCTCTCTCTCTCTCTCTCTCTCTCTGACTAATTTTCCCTCCTTCCTTCAAGACTCTTATAAAACTATGGGACCCTTCCTTCCTTCGTGATTTTTTATTGTATGAGGAAAAAAAACAATACGATAAAAATATGGGACCTTCCTTCGTGAATTTTTATCGTATGAGGAAAAACACACACACACACACACACACACACACACACACACACCTCATGACCTCCTAAACTCTAAATATGGGACATTCCTTCGTGAATATTGTATGCGAGAAAAAAAAAAAAACTAACACACCTCATCCCCTAGCAACTATATACCTTAATATTTTCCTTGCATGCACCACACACACACATGACCTCTACACACACACATACATACACACCTACCACACTCATGTATATAGGCTACATCCCATTTCTACATACACCCATGCACATTGTCCCTCTCTCCATATTCACTCCTAATACTAATCGTAATCTTCTGCCCATACCCACACCCGAATTTCTCTTCATTTTTCACACTCGTAGTCTCTCTCTCTCTCTCTCTCTCTCTCTCTCTCTCTCTCTCTCTCTCTCTCTCTCTCTCTCTCTCTCTCTCTCTCTCAAGTTAGTATGTTAGTATGGTCAGTATGTTCTGCAGCCTTCTCCATTGTTGTATTCCTTTACAACAACTTTACAACAATAAACAATTCAATTAATATAATATATTCTCTCGCTTTCTCTCTCTCTCTCTCTCTCTCTCTCTCTCTCTCTCTCTCTCTCTCTCTCTCTCTCTCTCTCTCTCTCTCTCTGTCCAGCACGTGATATAAGGAAGAGAGAATGGGAACCCGCCGTGCCCCTGAAGGCGGGCTGACCCTGAGGTGGGTATTCGGGTACAACGGTCACACAGCCAGAAACAACGTGAAGGTGACACGTGCTGGCCACCTCCTCTACTACGTGGCTGGGGTCGGAGTGGTCCATGATACAACCAATGCCAAGCAGGTCTTCTATACCGGACACGACGATGACATTACCAGGTGAGGAAACCATCAACATTAACATCTAGGCTACTCCCCAAGCAGATGGTTTAATGAATTGTTGGTTTAATAGAAGGTCTCAGATTCCTCCAAACTATATATACCACTAAACACATCCCCTATTAGTCTGTTCCCTGGCATAGTTAGAAGGAATCAGTTGCCTTCCAAGAGAATTAATCTCCCCTAAATTCGTCCCTAAATTTGCAATACAAAATACTGTAATAGTAACTGAGCGACGAAGAGAACTTTTCGTCGAAGAACAATAATAATAAAGGGAGATCCTCTTGCTGGTAAATTGGAAGGCAACTGCTGATTCCTTCAAACTATGCCAGGAAACATGAAATCACCCCAATATGTTACTAATAGGGGACCTAGCTGCTGTTTCGTGGCATGGAATGGAAGAGGAGGAGGAGGAGGAGGAGGAGGAGGAGGAAGAGGAGGAGGAGGAGGAGGAGGAGGAATAGAGGAGGAGGAGGAGGAGGAGGAGGAGGAGGAGGAGGAGGAGAAGAAGAAGAAGGAGGAGGAGGAGGAGGAGGAGGAGGAATCACAGAAGCCTTCTAATTTATACCCCAAAGAGTATCAATCACCCCTGTAACTAATGTTGTGGTCCCATCAGCCTGGCAGTGTGTGGTGATGGTGAGACAGTGGCAACAGGTCAGGTGGGTCGTGATGCTTACATTACAGTATGGGACGCGTCTACTTGTCACACCATTAGCGTACTCAGGGATGGACATAATAATAAAGTGTCATCACTCGCCTTCACTACTGATACCAAGGTGGGAAGCACTGATGAATTTTTTTTATTTTTTTTTTAATTATTGATTGGTGGACATACGGTCATCTTGGGGAATTAAGCTAGGGGATACATGACTATTCCATTTATACTATCTGAATGATTAAATGTGTATATTCTATCATTATTAATAGATTAAAATTAAAATATAAAACAAGATAAGACGAGGAAAGTTTTAAAGGGTGAAGGAAATATCAATGTAGAATTAAGGAAGGAAAAGAATAACACAAAACTACTGGAAGAACAAAATACTTAGGCTACTGTACGGTATGTCTAGGTATGTACAGTTGGATACATGAATGGGTGGTACAGCCCAGGTGAAAGATACTTGTCCCATATGAGTAACCAGTGTCTATTATCAGGTACTTGCTTTTATTACCATCCTCAATACTGATGTCTCCTATTTGGCACTAATGAACTTGATATTGGGAGAAATTGACCATCTTTCACTTGGGCTGTACCACCCATTCATGTGTCCAACTGTACGTACAGTGTATCCATCTTTCATAAAGTTTCATTATCATTGGGGATGTTCTAAAACCGAAACCTCATGCCACTAGTGTGCAAGACGTCTATATCATAATAGGTCAGTAAAAAGAGGTCACAGAAGGTCAAGATTTTTAATTTTAATAAGATAATAAAATAAAAAGAATAAAATACACTAAAAGAGGACATGGAAGGTTAAGACATTTAATTTGTCCATCCTCAGCGCCTGGCATCCACCGGGGGAAATGACCATAAGCAGGAACTGATGGTGTGGAACTGGAGGAAGGGCAGGAGACTCGCTCACACCATTGCATACCTCGGCAAGGTCAGTTAGGCCTAATAAACACGGCACACACCTTGCCAATTATGTGTGTGTGTGTGTGTGTGTGTGTGTAAAAGAGAGATAAAGCGAGTGATTGATAATTATACTAGATCACGTCTAGATGAGACAGTGGAGCTTCGTGGTGATGTTGGTACCGTAGCTTCTCTTCTGTCCCACTAGATGCTATAAGACAGACAGGTTGGTCCATCGACCTGAAAAGGTGTGAAATTCCAGAGGCAACACGTGGGCTTATTAATTAGGTACCCAACCTGTCATGCATTCAGTTCACTTCTATCACTGTTCACATTCAACAAGACACATAGGTCGGGTTGGCTGTGGTCACCAGGCCAGGCTCTCGTGTGACATTCGTGTCTCTCCTTGTTGTATGTATGTACACCCACCGGAAGTACTAGTTTCTCCCCCCCCCCCCCTCCCCCACAATAGCCAAAGTCGCGGCCAGTGACGACGAGGCTATTGAACACACCACATCCAACTCCTCTACCCCGAGTCCCGACCCCAGTGGATCATTTGCTCGAAGTATTAGAAAATGTGAAGCATTGTAGAGGAGTTGGAACTTGGATGTGGTGTGTTCGATCGCCGGTCGTCACTGGCCACGACTTTGGCTATTAGTGGGGAAGAGAATAAAATTAGTACTTCCGGGTGTACTATACATGTGGTTTTTATTTCAATGCTTTCCAGTTGCCCTATTTTTTTCATGCATATTCTTGCATGTAAAGGAGGGGAAAATAAAATTCTTCACAATTCCCATACATGAAGTACTTTGCAACACGTGGGTTCAACTGTGCTGGAGGAAAGAATTTGTTAATACTTTCACAGCACGAATTCATTTCTTGCATACCATTTTGTTACAGATAGAATTGGTGCATTTTGTCAAATAAATGTTCTACAGGAGAAAATATTTGTTTAGGATAATTGAGAAAATAGAAATATGGAAGTCTTTGCTCATAAACCATTTAGAATAAAGTAAGGCCGTAATAAATTAGAATGTACAAGTCCTCCTTCATTCGCTCAATTTCCCATGTTCTCTCTCTCTCTCTCTCCTCTGAGTGACATTACTGACATAAACGGTGGATTAACCTGTCTGTTTTAATCTTGACCAGCTTATTTATACACGTCACTATACACATCTATCAAAGGCTGCTGTTACCAATTGAAGGAATCAAGCTTCATATTAATACAGTATTAGATATAGTACGTAGTGACCAAGGTTTAATTGTGTTATATAACAGGTAGAGGAACTTGAATGGGAGCCTGGGTCATCTTCTCGTCTCGTCAGTTGTGGCCACAACCATGTCAAGTTTTGGAAACTCAGTGGTAACGTCCTCCAGGTGAGAGAGTAGCAGTTCTGCCCAGTGGTTTACAGCCACTTCAGTTAAAATTTAATGAGTTATGGTTTTCTTGTAATGATCAAATGATTACTCGGATGTCCTCTATATTAAGTCTCTCTCTCTCTCTCTCTCTCTCTCTCTCTCTCTCTCTCTCTCTCTCTCTCTCTCTACTACTGTATAAATAAGGTCTATATCCATTAATCCATTATCCATATGGCCACAGTCTCAGACAGGAGTGTTTGGAAGTGAGAAGGTGACAAGTCAAGTTAGTATATCTCACATGGTGGATGGTCGTGTTGTGACTGGTGGTGAAGCAGGTCATCTTTACATCTGGGAGAAGGCCAGGCTTGTGTCTACAGTCAAGGATATTCACCCTGTGAGTTATAACAAGGCTTGTTTGTTAACCATTATACTGTACTATACAACAAAGTTTTTCTCAACACTGGGTTTGTACTCATCATGATGCCACATCTTTATTAGTGGTGTTTTTATATATAATTTTTCTGATTAGCTTCTACAATAACACTACAGTTTTCTCGTTGTTGTTGTTGTTTAGGGTGGAGTACTGGTGACAGAGGTGTACCCTGGTGGACTGATCACTGGTGGTCGTGATGGGAAGATCACCATCTTTGATCGTCATCTAAACAAGGTTTCCTCAGTACAAGGTGAGGGGCCCAGGGCTTGTGTCATGTCTTACTGTGAGTTTCAAAGGTTGTATACACATACTATAGTCTATACACCCACATGGATATGTAGACAGCACATCACAGCCATACATGCAATGATATGGTATAATAATAATAATTACAATATAATTATTGGTATAATCCTGCGTAGCGGGTGTAACTATATTCACACAATTATCACATACAGTATCTTATAAGAAAATTATATTTCCTTTCTTGCATATTGTTAGTTGTCTGTCATTTCTTTCTCCCTCATCCAAGATCCAGGTGGTGGTTGGTTTTCCTTGACACAGGTTGTTAATACACCTGTCAGTTTTCACCTTTATTTCACTTTTATCCTGTAAGTTAGTTAACTACAATATTACATATTTGTCTGTAGAACCAAAAATATGATGTACTGTATGATGAACAGTGCTTACAATTCCTAAGAAGAGGAATGACATACCGGTAATTTCAATTGTTTCAGAGCCTCCAAGTCTGGTGTATGAAACTCCAGGGTCGGTACATTCACTGGCGGTGCACCATGACAAGGTAAGTAAAGGATCGTTTCCTTGAATAGCAGAAATTTGTATATACTGTATTTCAATTTCAGGCTATCAATTTCAGTTTGAAGTGTAAGGTGTTTGTGAAAATAATTACAAATATTTTTTGTTTGTCAACACGTGAAATGTCGTACATTATGCTGTACACATGTAGGATTATGTATGATGATATATGCCAGTGTAAATTCATGTAGGTCCTACTATATACAGTATTGTAATTAGTTTTATGTATGCTGTATATTGAGAAAAAAAAAATCATCATCATACATTTTCTGACTTTTTATTTTGTGTGAAGAGATAGGGTTAGTTACTACAGTAGGCAGTCTTTTATTTATCAGCTTACCAAGATGAGAATAACTTTGATGTAAATCTGACTTGCAAGCAAATAGAGTTAGTTCTTGAATTATATTGATGTGTTGAATTCAGGTTATCGTGGGCACTGAAAAAAATGAGGTGTGGACGATGAGACTGGGACATGAGGGAGACTTCCAGGCAACATGTGTGGTACAGGGTCATGGTGTGGGGGAAGTTTGGGGCCTTGCTACACATCCCACCCGTCTCTTGGCTCTCACTGCCTCAGATGACCGAACCATCAGGTGATTTATATCTTGTGTCTAGTTGTCCTAAGTTCCAACTGGTACAGCGTGCATTTTCAATCCTTTAATCTATCCATTGACTGTGGCCATTAATTGATGAAATGTCTCTCCAGATTCCTTGTATAGTACAGTATAAGCCAATAAAATAATATTTAACTGTATACCAGATTGTGGGATATTGAGGGACGTGTACAACTGTCAACACGTATTGTGAGTCATAAAGCTCGGTCTGCAGCCTTTGCCCCTAATGGTCAACACGTGGCTGTTGGTCTCATTCATGGTGGCTTCCTCATACTCAGTGCTGAGTAAGTCTGCCACGAACAACATGTTGAAGAAAGCTCAACCAAATACTAACTGCTTCTTGTTAATGAATTATATTATACAATGATATCTATTCACCCATCCATTAATACGGCTAACATTTTAGTATATCAAAGAAAATGTGATAGGGTCATATTTAAAGAGTACTGTAAAATGTTCCATATCTCTCAGCTGCTTGCTGAGTCACTTTCTAGGGAGCTATTTTATATATTCATTATAGGTAGGTAAAATATTCTCCTTAGGATTTATAAAATCCATTCATGTAGATGATTCTATTAAAGGATTTTACACTGTAGCTACAAACACATGTTGTTTATCCCTTGATGTCCAATACAGTAAACTGGACGAGAAGTACAATGTGAAGGACCGACAGGAGGTGCGTCATGATCTCAAGTACTCACCATGTGGAAAACTCTTGGCTGTTGCTTCCAATGATAATTTTGTGAGTGGCATTAACTTTCACTCCAAATTTTCTGTTCATTTTATGTAAGGTACTGAGAAGATAGAAGTTATATACTTGTACAGTAGTATTTATATCACCTGATACAAGTGTCCTGCAATACTCAACTCTTGTACTAAGAAAAAACCCATAATCCATCTGTACAGTACTTTGTTCGGTGTGACTCAGGTCTGGTGGAAAGGTTGATAAGAGTTTTTTACTTGTTTTCAGGTTAATTGGTGTAATATTTGTTACTCTGCACTGAGATTATATTAACCAAATAAAACTAAGTTTAAATACTTGTTCAATATATATGGTTCTGTAAGTTGCTGGTTAAAGCTTAAGGGGAGATATTCTAGGAAACAGACAACTTCATTGTTACAAACGTAGGTGTTTGTTTCTTGGTATAGTTTGGAGGAATCAGTAGTCCCCCAGTTCACCACCAAGAGAATCTCCCCTGAAGCCAGAAAGTGAAATATTAAACTTTACTTAATATTTTTAAACACTTTACACTTTGTAATGTATTGATATACAGTTTATAAGTATATTGACATAAATTGTTTAATATAGATTAAAGAAGTTAAAGTATAATCTATTGAACTGGCAGGTTGATGTGTACAGTGTGGAAATGGAATACAAACGGCTGTATGTGTTGGCTGGAGCATCATCTTTCATCACCCACCTTGACTGGTCCCAAGACTCTAACTTCATTCAACTCAACTCAGGCGCCAGCGAGAGGCTCATCTATGATGTTACTAGTTAGTCTTTCCTTGTTAGTTGAGTTTCAAATTATGAACTTAATTGTGATGACCTTGGCTGGGTGTTTGTATGTATGTGTGTGGTTTTACTTGAAATATTGTACAAGCAACTCTCATGAGATATATCATGCAGTACAGTTTCAGATTTCTTTGCCAAATTTATTATTCCTGTTTTGACCATCACAAAAAGTAGTTTGGACATGTAAGGGATGAGCCATATGTTCTTCTAACAACTACTATTTTCTTGTCCTCGTAACGATACTAAACAGCCAAATTTTATTCCAACAGAAGAATCCATTGTTGATGAAAGTGACATTGAGGGTCGAGAGTGGGCAACTTGGACAGGGGTATTGGGGAAAACAGTAGCAGGTATTTGGCACAAGTATGCAGACGTTTCAGATGTCAACACATGTGATGCTAATTTTCACTCTGGGGTGGTGGTGACTGGGGATGATTATGGCCTCGTCAAGCTCTTCAGATTCCCCTGCACTAAGAGAGGTAGGTTAAATATCAAGCCAATTTTACACAAGGTTATGATTGTGTGGTTCGCCTCCATTCTCTAAAGGGGACAGTATAGTATACTTTTGGTACATTGGAGTGCCTTGATCCTCCAAACTATACCAGAAAACAGGACCAGATGGACAAATAGAATGGTGTCCTGTTGCTTGGGATAGTTTGGAGGATTAATTTGCTCCAGATTTACTCTTAATGTCTCTCAGTTTTACCATAACTATCACACAGCTAATTAATTATAATCACTAAAGTGTTCAGTGATCACACATTCTTATACAGTTGTCCACATCATGTTACAAGCATTCTAATACTAAATAAAATTGTACCTCTTCTCATATCCCTTCCCATGCTATCCCATACTCTTCACACTTTCCATACATTTTCATTGTAAAGATTTACTTGGAGTATTATTTGATACAGCCTGTCAGGGAACACCATAACTTATTAAAGCTGAGGATTTACCATTTGATGTTGTGTAATGCAGTGAACTCACCTTATGGATTATAGGAGAATGACAAAGCTGGAAGGGGAATCCATTCTACTGTACAAAAATAATATGCATAAGATCATTTTTCTCTCTCCTCCAGGAGCTAAACCTCGGAGCTTTGTAGGACACAGTGCTCATGTGACTAATGTACGGTGGACATCAGATGGACAGCATGTAGTGTCAGTGGGCGGGGCTGACCACGGAGTCTTTGTGTGGAAATTCCTCTCCAGAAGGACTGAGTCTCCACCACTTGAGCGAGGTTAGTGCGAGTAATTGATATTTTTCTCCCCAGAGAAAAGTTTGGTTGTACTTTTCAACATACACAGTTTCAGTTACTGTTTTGTAAATTAAAATATGTGTATGTATGTACTGCTTCTTAGTTGGTTCTTGAGGTAGTGTATAATTGTGTTATGCATTTCATTCATCTTGTCCTTCACATCATTGTTTTGCACTTTTCTAACCCATCTCATTTTCAACATCCCAATTCACCATAAGTTTCTCCACAGTGCAGGTTAAAGCAAGAGTAGATGGGGAATCTGAAGAGGAGATTCTTGATACAGAGGATGAACTTGAGGGTATACCAGAGCTCACTATAGACCTAGAAGGTGACCTGACCACCAGTACCAGACGTAGGAGGTGAACAAACTATTTGGCTTTGATGTGAATGCCACAATTTTGAGTACAGTACTAGAAGTTCAGTTTGAAGGTATACAATGTACTGTATGGATAGCTTTCTAAGATCCTTAAAAGATCTAATAGTGAGACTAGCATAGAGTATATATATCTGTACAGTATATATTAAGTTGGAACAGTTTTGGGGCTGTGTACATTGCTGAGACAAAAAATGCATGGGTATGAAAACAGTTGCTTTGTGCTAGTTGTTATTTTGAAAAATCAGATACTGTCTCATACACTGATTTTATTTAACAGAAAAAAGAAGGGAGAGCGGGACAGTGGTATGTTGAAGGGGGTAGAAGTGGCAGATGACTCTACCTTTGCTAAGCGTCAGAATGCCAAAACTACAGATCAACACCATCCTAACATACCACCACAACATAGCTTCCACATGAAACACATATTTGGGTAAGTTGCACCATTGTCTAGGAGTTACCAAGATCTGGCCTTCTGCAGTTTCTCAATTCTTACATTCTTGTATTTTCCTGTCACCAGTTCATTAAACCTGCTTGACTTGACAGTGGCAAATGTATGTTACTTACACATTTTTATGGAAACCTAAATAAAGAAGTAATATTTTAACTTGTTATCATTACTTTCTGGTCAGTGTGAGATCACAAGACAGTCTGAACAATGCTCACATACTGGCGAATGGTTGTGTTGTCTACCCTGTGGCAGCAGTGGGTGTGGTGTTGGATGTTGTTACCAATAAACAGCAACATTATCTCCATCACACTGATGATATACTCTGTCTCACTCTTGACTCAGATGGCAAGATGGTGGCAACAGGACAGGTGAGCACAAATTATTTCACAGGAACATTGTCTTATGAGAATCTTTGAGTTTCTTGTCCCTTTATTTTCCACCATCTTACTTAACAGTTGTATAACTACAGCTTTTGTATGTCCCTTCTAAGCAAGGACGTGATGCAACCATTCATGTTTGGGAGGGAGCATCTGTGCGCATCCTTTCCCTTCTCAAAGGTGGCCACTCCAGAGGTGTTGCTGCCGTTGCATTTAGTGGTGATGGACAACGACTGGCTTCTCTTGGCCTTGATGATCATCATACCCTTGTGGTCTGGAACTGGCGCAAGGGATACAAGATTGCTACTGCCAGGTGAGCCTCATATATTATACTGTAGACTGAGGACAGCAAAAAAGGTGTACTGTATAAAATATTGCAGCTGCTATGAGAACATCATAAATATTGGGATTTGTTTGCCTCCCTACTTAAGATATTTATTTGGACACATCATGTTTTCTCATGGACACTTCCTTAAGGGGCCTGGCTAAGACAGAACAGCAACAGCTTCTCCACATATAAAATTATATAACAGTATAGTTCATTGATGGGAGAGGCAGATTTTATTTTGTCAAAAATAGTTACAAATGTTATACTGTCACTGTATGGCTTTTGTGTGTCAGAACAGTTTTCATATGTATCTGAAGATTTAAAAAAATCTTTTTGCAATATCACATTCAGGACAGTTATTGATATTACTGACTCACTTGGCTCCCTATCCAGGAGCCACGGGAATCGAGTGTTTGGGGTTGTAATGAGTCCATGGAGTGCTGCTCAGGTTGTCACATTTGGGGTGAAGCACATCAAGTTTTGGACCCAGGCTGGTGGAGGGCTCACTTACCGTCAGATTGTGCTTGGTAACAAGTTCAAACAGGTGAGTGTATACTTCCTAGACACAGCCACTCCAATGTGATTTACTGAATGATATCTTGGTAAGAGTAGCAGTTGTGTGAGCCTGAAAGTTCATCAATGAAATTTCCTCAGGAAACTTCAAATGATTCATCCTTGCCATACTTAAGGTGCTGTAACTGCAATCACTCCTAAATTTTATTGTGTTTTTCAATATTCTTTAATTTAAAAAAAAGTGTCCTATAGAATATTGACCATCATTTGGGAACAAACATCATCATGATATTTGGACATAGGTTTAGTTGGCAGGTTTGTTCCCAAGTGAAAGTCTATTTTCTTTATGATCAGTATTTTTCTGTTGTTTTTACAATCATTACCTGTTTTCCTCTCTCCAGAGCACAGTGCTGTGTGCAAGTGTTGGAGGGAAAGATGAACGGGGAACTGGGGAGTGGTGGGTGTTTGGGGAGTCAACAGGCCATGTGTTGGTGGTGAGGGATGGTAAGGTGGAACGAAGTGTAAAGGCTCACAAGACTCCCATCTACACTATCCTCATCACACCACAGGTGTTGTACAAGTCTGGATGTCATGATTGGTTTTCTCTAAATATTGATAATAACATGTTGGAACTGAAGTGATTGACCTTCCTCTGAATAGTTTTCATGTCCTTTCTCCTTTTCATTTCATGTGTAATTCCCTTCATATTTATTTACTTTTTTTAGTCATACTTGTGTTCATTATTCTCTCTTTCTTCGTTTGCCCTTTAGAGTGTGTGGACAGGTGGACAGGATGGGCTGTTGTGTAGGTGGGACCATGAAGTCAACACCTGTATCAAGTCATACCCTGTTACTGATCGCCATTTGGAGGACTTCACTACTATAACACTCACCTCCTCACAGCCAGGCATCAGGGGACTTGCCTCCTTGAACCAAACAAAATCAAACTCATCACCAACTCCCAGCAATACAACTAGAGCTGGTACTAAGGATAATCACTCCTCCAATGCATTGAATGGAAATCCCAATTCCTCAGACAGTGGTACCAAATCTCCCACAGTTACACCATTGGTAGAAAAACATTCAGTCTCAGCCACAGATACAAGATCTGTTTCCAAGGATGACAAGGTTAACCAAAGTGCCGAGAAAAGTGATAGTGGAGAAGCCATTGATAGCATTGAAGCAGACACTCCTCTGTTGGTGTTTACACAACATGCTGAGCTTCTTAGGATGAACAAGCATGGCAAGTTCACCATATTAGTTCAGGTCAGTACAGTAACCTCTTACATATGATAGGGAAAGTAAAAATATGTGCAGTATTTGATTTTATAAACTTGAAGTTGTTTTTATCATGCATGAAAAATTGATAATTATTTTGTTCATGGGTATACCCCTGGCTATGAACAGTGCATCTTGTCATAGATTAGAAAAAAATAATCGTGTTTTTTTTTTTTTCATGAGCCATTTCTCACTTGTAGTTTTCTTCAAGTTGCTCTGATCTGGCCACATTGTTCCCTCAGGGCCACAGTAAAGGTGAGGTGTGGGGATTAGATACACATCCACAACTACTTGAGGCAGTAACAGTGGGTGGTGACAACACCCTCAGACGCTGGGACATTGGGGATATGTTGGCGTTGAGAACAGCCAATCTCCGTAAGGCTGCTCGCTGTCTGCACTTTCACCCCACAGCACCGATCCTTGCTATAGGATTCTTGGATGGTGAGTGAAGATGAAGTGTACTATTGTTATAACCCCTTCAATATTTACCTTGGCATATTGTATTCATGCACACTAATTGGTCATCCCTGAGTTTGTATACAGTAAAGTACATGTCTATATTTTTACATAAACATAGTTTGTTTTGTATACAGTATATGTAGACAGTTTGGAGCTCTATGCAATTTGTGTTGACTGTTTCCCTGTATTCGTTGAGTGCATTTTTATTGGTGTTTTATGCATATCAAGGACAATGGTCTTTAAATCAGTATATACAACCTAAGTTGAGTTCAAGCTAAGTTTTATTCTTAGTTTGACATATTTGTTTCTATTACCTAGGTAGCATTGGTCTGTACCTGTACCCCAGCCTGGAGAAGCATGGAGGGGTCCACCACCGCACCTCAGCCATCACAGATATTCGTTTCTCTCCAAGTGGTCGTCTACTTGCTGTGGCATCACAGGAGGGAGTTGTGGACCTGTATGTGGTGGACACTGATGGTGATTCAGTGAGTAAGGAGGGGTCAGGACTACGTCGTGTGGGTGTGTGTCGTGGTTCCTCCTCCAGGGTCACACACATCACATGGCATCAAGACTCACGACTCCTTCAGCTCAACTCAGGTTGGGTTGTAGAAATATTACTTTTACCATAGTTGGCATTGCCAGGAGCTGCTGCTTTCAATACATTATACCAGTGGTTCCCAACCTTTTTTCCGTAATTTCCCCCTGCACCTAATTCAACCATCCAGATTTCCCCCTTCATACCATCTCCCGGGCGTTACATAACTACTGATAATTTCCAGAATTTTAATTCCAGACTAGAATTTCCCCCCTAAAACATCCAAATTTCCCCCATGGGGGAAATTTCCCCCCGGTTGGGAACCACTGCATTATACCATATATGTACCTTTAACTAAGAAAAAACAACTGTAGTTATTATTTTACAGAGGCTGGGGAGGAACTCTTCTACTTGGCACCTCATGGTACGCGTCAGCTTATCCCTGACAGTGCCAGGGCTGACCTCAACTGGAGCAGCCCACTCACTTGCCCTCTAGATATGTCAACTGGAGGTATCTGGGGTCCAGGGGATGACCTCTCTGACATCAATGCCATTGCAACAGCAAACAAACTCCCTCTTGTTGCTGCAGCCTGTGATGACCAGGGTTTACTGAGGCTCTATAGGTATCCATGTGAGGTAAGACAAAGAGAAAAGAGAGTGTTGTAATATTAATTGGGGTTTGATACATTTCTATATATTATAGCTCTAAAATGTTTTTTATAATGGGGTTTGATACTTTATTAGATTTCTTTATATCATGGCTCTAAGGAATTTTATTCAGTAGAGGGAATTCATCTGGTAGTAGCCAGACAGAATTTTATAATGAACTACTCTGTGTAACATTAAACATTGAACTTACTCCATGGTTGTGTGATGTCCTCTTTCACTTGAAATTAATTATATGGCATCAGTCAGAGGTTTAATGATGGTACAGAAGATTATACTGTAAAAGATTTTGCCCAGGGGAGCTGGCTTTATTCTCTGTGAATACTAGCCATCCCCCACAGGACTAGAATAAAGATTGTTGTAGGATCTGGTCACTTTCTAGTGGATTTGAAGATATCTGCCCACATGGATTAAAAATCCATGTGAAGTGTACTGCAACCAGGGTTTTTTTTTTTCTCTATGCTCCACCTGTTCTCTACTTTGCTAATAATATTATACTTCCTCTAACCTTCAGGGAAGCCCCAAGAAATACCGTCAGTACCGAGGACACAGTGCCCATGTGACCAATGTACGGTGGTCCTTTGATGATAAGTTACTGGTGACCACTGGGGGAGCTGACATGTCAGTGGTGGTGTGGCAGTTCAGACAGAGAGGTCGTGAAGCAGAAACAGACGGTGGGAAGAATCAGGAGGAAGATGAAATTTCTCTGCTTGATGATCTCCCTGAAGAAGGTAAGTTTAAGCTACTTTTGAAGCAAGAAAATTTAATCATCAGTAAATTTATTTGAACATTGCCAATGATAAGTAAAAAATATCTACTGTACTGCTATGTGCCTAATTTCTTTCTTTATTATTTGCCTCCCATCTCTTAGATAACCTGGCCATGGTAGCCCAGCCACAGACCATTGTAACTTTGTCTTTTAAGATTGTAATTTCCATTTTTTTTATTTATAACTGCCATTGCATTATCACTGAGACCTGAATTTCTGATTTTGTCTATTTGATGAAATTTGATTTTACAGTAGACTCATCAGATTTCCTATTAAACCACCAGAACTAACCATCACTGACCTTGAAACTAGTGGATTAGAGGGAGATCATCTACCCATCAACCTACGTTCCATTACTACTACTCCTGGACCCACCACCACCACCAGGCCTACCACCACCAGACCCAACACAAGAACACGCACCAAACCTTCCCCTCCTACCGCAAAAAATGCTGTTACTCTCAGAAATGGCATGTATACCCATGCCACACGGCTCCATAAATCAAACACCCCCAACACAAGAAGTGCTACACAACCCTCAGGTGGGAACAACAACAACAACTTAATAAGTAAGCATCCTCTGAGAAGTCTTGGGCATGTCCACAAGAGACTGTTGCCTCAACTAGCTGGCACCTCTCAACCTACTACCCGTCTCAGATCTCTTCCCACCCTTGCTCAAGATGACTCCACTGTCTTGTATTGTAGTGGTTCCTTGGTGGGCCGCTTGAATCTGGTGCAAGGTGGGTTTTTCATTTATTCTCTGACTTTACCAAACGTATTTTGCATATGATGGTGCAAAGAATTTTAAGTATGATACAGTAGGTTCACCTATTACACGATAATTTGGGCGACAGAGGAGCTTGTGTACATAAAAATCCCATAGTATGAATACATGTTTATATAGTGAATATCACTTATGGGCAGCCACTCACTCACACTGACAATTTACAGACATGTTATATGCCAATATGCAGGGTACAATACAGTATTTGGTAACTGTAATTTGATTATGAGTCACAGTAGCAATGAATATAAGTTCATACCAAAGAAATAGTTGTACAAAACCACACTAGAAGTATGAAATGGGGTTCCAAGGTTGCTGTGACAGTTTACAGGGTCCCTGCTTCACCTCCCACCCTCACCCTTCACCACACCTTCACTACCCTCACCCTTCACCACACCATCACTCCCACTAGCACTGCGTTCAATGATGATTTCACATACTTTGTCCATAAACCCTTCAAAGTCAAGAATGGACACATCTGAACACATAATGAAGATAGTGAGATACAGCTTCATCAAATGATTGCTGGGTTATTGGCATCACTTCACCAGTTGAGAGCAGAACACCATAACTCCTCACAGGACCCATAATATCCTACATGGGCTATATAGAGCCATGGCAATGGTACCACTGGAAAGGTCTGGGCTAGAACTAAGGCATTGACTGTAGTAACACTGACTCTAGCCTGCATGGTGTGTGGGCTGGTGGCCGGAGCTTAAACCACCCCTTATCCCAGCCACCCCAACCTTCCCTTACTAGGATTGGGGGCAACAAGATGGCAATAATGGAGAGTGGGGTACACATGGGAAGAGGGAGTGGAAGACTGACTGAGTGAGAGGGAGAAGCCAGCTGAGGAAGCTGCTGGTTGTAGAGTAGGTTTGTTGGAGCGGCAAGTGTCACTCGGAAACTGGATTTAGATGCGTTTCTGGGAAAGGCTGCGGATTAGGGCTACTCTTGGCCACAAAAATGTGCGATGTGATACCATCACACGTAAGATAATAAGAGGTGCTGATTTGGGGTTCATCGCTCAATAGGTGAATCACGGATTGAGAACACGCTCATTAGGCAAACCTACTGTATTCATGTACTGTATTTATTTTTATCACTTGCCTTTTACATAACTTTTTTTATGAAGAGTGGAAGGTTTACGTACAAATCTTGAAGTATTTTTTTTTTCGTTTCTATTGAATATATAGAATTATGTACAGTATAGGTATATAATTATATACTGTAGCTATTTTGTTTTAGATTTAACTTTTTATCTGCTTGTTTTCCTAACTAGTATTGATCTTGATGATGTGTTCATAAGAATAACATGGTTATGTGTCTGTGTGTATGTCAGGGAGGGTTGAAGGTCACAAGATGGGATATGGAGACCACACAGCTGCTGTCACCTGTCTTGCCCTTTATCCTGGGGACCCCATGGTAGTGGCCACAGCTCAGGTAAGACAAACAAACTCAAGGACTGATTGCCTTGTAGATATGAAAAGGATGCAGAAATATTTTTACAGTACGTGTATAATGTATATGCATTGTGAGAGATGAAGTTGAATATTGAGTACAGAATTATTTACTCCAAAAACATTGTTTCTAGGAATGACAGATACTTATGGATGAATATGACATGCTTTTGACTGATTTCTTATAGGCATTAAGCCTTTCATTTGTTATACTGTACTGGTTCATTGCACTGTATGATGTTACTATGTGTTTGTACCGTTGTGATAAAGAATGTTTCCTGACAGCTGGGAACACTGGAGCATGACAAAAATGAAGAAGGAGAGGATGATTATGGAGCCCTGGTACACGTGTGGAGGTGTCGTGATGGGGTGGGACTTGGACTGTTACGGGGCGGAGGAGAGCGTGTGGTGACAGCCCTTAGCTTTTCCCCCAGCAGCAGGTTTCTCGCATCACTAGCTGATGGTGACACAATTCATATTTTCAACTGGATTAAAGGTGAATTAGGTTGCTAAGTTGATCTGTTTTTACCTGTACAGATTCTTTAACCTTGCAATGTACATTACTGTATTCCTTTTGTATCCAACCAAGTACAGTAAGTGGAAAAGTGTTAATTAAAAATGCTAATGCAAACTTATCATCATATAAATATTTAGCAACACTTGTACCCAAAATATCAGGTGTTCATGTGGCCGAGACTAAGGTGGGAGCAGGATTGTTGCTTGACATGGGACACTGTGGAGAGACCACTCTGGCTGTCCTCACTCCACGTATCCTCTTGTTTCTGGACCTGGTGGGAAACTCTCTCCTCTCTACTCGTGCCTACCACCCCAGTGGTTTGCCAGATGGGGTAGCCTACTCCACTCTTAGCATCTCCCCGGTAGGTAGAGCAAGTTGGTCTGACCTAGGAAAGTTTTGATAGCAGAATTGGAGAAAAACTCTCTCTCTAAGGAATTATACTCATTACAGTAGTTCACTATCCCCTTTTCTCTTGAATACCCTGAGCTATCCATGTTATGAAAGATATATAACATGCTAATTTTTACTACAGTATAAAATTTGTGAATGAATTATAACACATTTACACATACAATATGTTACACTTAACCTTTGATAACGTTGTATCCTCCAGAATGGCAATGTACTGTTGGGATGCAGCAACTGTACTGTGGTATTGTTTAAGGGTCGGGCAGCTATTCGGGATATCCCTGCACCTGCTGAGCCACCCATATCACCACCCATACGGCTTGCCTCAGCTTATGGCCATGGAGCTGCATTCGTTGCTGTCAGGTAACTTTATTTTGGTTCTCTCTCTGTGTTACCACTTCCTCTTAGAGAGTTGTTGCAGAAACTAAGCTGATAAAGGATATATTTTTTATGTTGCTTACTACCTCACCACAAAGGAACCATTCTCTCTTGCCACAAAGAGGGTAATGTGTAGTGTTAAGTTGAAAGACTTGAAAGAATTGTTTTCATGATTGTGTGTGTTTGTAGCTTTGGTTTGCCTAATTACCAAAACGTAGTACAGTAACTGCATTATCACTGCTATTACTGTAATTCTCAAACCACAGAATTTTCATTCCAAACTCCTGAGAACATACCCATTTTGACCAAAAAAGTTGTTCTACAGGAAAGAGTTTTGTTGTTATCTGTACAATGCACTAAATATCTGAAGGTGTTGAGGTGTAATCCATTTGTGTAGATATTAAATCCAAACACTTGAGTCACATAAGGTAGATATGAATCTTATACTGTACTGTACTTAAATTATACCAATACTCTGTAATTTTTTTATTTTTTGTAAAAAAAAATTTTTTACATTTTTTTTAAAAGCAATAAGTGGTCAGCCCAAAACCTTCCGAAGTATCGGGCATTCCAAAGTTTTGGACTTTTACTGTATTGATAATGATGATGTTAATACAAAAAATTACTGACATTTTCATTACCTCTTTTCCACAGAGTTGGAAACCAAATTTTGGTACGGTGCTACGTTACTGAAGATGAAAAACAAGAATTTCTCTCTGACTCAAGGATTGCAGCTCCTTCAGAGGACTGGACACCACTCACTGCAAGGTTAGGAGGTTCCATGCTTATCCTGGGGGCTCGAAGGAACCAACCTTTTATTGCACTTGACCTAACAAGTGGCAAATTTACTCTAATTGAGCATGGGTAGTAGAGTAGAACTAACATTGTAGTGATAAGAGGCTAGTTATTGTAAGAAGTGACCAAGCCATTTCATCAAATAGACCAGACTAATAATATGTGCAGCTGATACAATGCAAGATAGCCTAATAATTGTCATCAGTCTGCTACTCTGCAAGGTGAATTTCAGAATGAACGATGCAAACTTCTGATTCCAAGGCAAAACCAGTATTCCCTCTGAATATGATTTAGTATAACATATTACTGTATTTTATAGTACATTAAGTTTTTATCTGTTATCAAAGTACTTTATATGAAACTGTTCATATTTTCATGCTTGTCAACTCTTCCAGATCAGCTTATTCACACATTCAGACTGGCTCAAAACAAATTTCTACTTCAGCACATGCTTTTCCATATAGCATTTTTTTTCTTATACTATAATTGCTTTAATTACTACAGTACATGTATATGGAAAAGCTCCAAGGAGGAATGCATAAGTATGTATTTTTAATTTTTATTATATGGTTTCATTTAACTTTCTCCTGGTCAAAAGTTGTCTGTGACATAATAAAACTGTAGCATATATACTCCCCGAGTATAACTGGAGTTGATCACTGACCATGAAACTGTGAAATGACAACACTGTATATGAAAGCTATCTGGTAATTCCCTTGTACTATTTTATAGTATTATATACTGTATATACTATGATTTTCTTTTTATGTCTGTATATACACATAGATGTGATAGTATTTATAGGAATAGTTTATATTTTTGTAATGTTAATATGGTCACCTTTAGTGGTAGATTATTTGCACTACACTGCACTTTATTGGGACAAATTCAGTCATCACTGCTGCATATAAACCAGAAGGGTTGTAGTGCCCTCCAGTAACCTCCATGAGTTACATGGTGTGTAAAGCCTAGCTTAGTATATCTTATATCCAACTATCTGGACTTTACATGATTTCAGTTTAGTGTTCATAAGGATTACAAAAGGTGCAGAAGACTAGTTTTCTGTGGTATAATTTCCATTTACTTTTGACTCCAAAACTAATCATATTAAAAATCTTTAATACCCACTGCTCTACAGACCAGCAGTAACACTACTTTACAAATGACTACAGTTTTCTAATAATAAGACCTTGCCCAATTTGCACATTACCGTCTGGCACTCAGTCACACTTGGGAACTATTATAAAAAAAATATATACTGTATTATACATCCTAATACAATCCTCAACACAAGAGGTACAGTTGTGTTAATCTTCTGTGGATCTGACTGTAACTCTTGGCTCTACTTTTTTGTATTAAGTGATGTAATGTACGTTAATCATCCTTAGAATAATTATAATGCACATTATCAAAACAAACAAATCATAATGAATACCGTATATACATAGTACTGTTGTAATAAGTACCTTTGTATCTGTTTGGCATTTTGACATAGGAAGCAGAGTTCTGATTTTCTGACATTGGAGTTTCTCCAGGAGTTACCCTCAACTGAATGCTTTGCAAATGGTGAAAACTGTTTGTAAATATAGGCACTGAAGACCATTTGTTGAAGGACATTTGTAAAGCAGAAAAGTAATCTAGCACTACTAACAATAGCTTTGGTATTGTAGAAGATAACTAATAAATTATTGTTCTTTACTGGTTTACTTTGCTGATTACCAAGACTAAGGAAATGTCCTAAATATTGGAAATATATTAGATTTTGTCCATACTGTATTTTAAAGTTGGAACTTAATGGTTACTAAATAGTGTAAACAGGTTTTGCAATGTTAAATATAGGACTGGCTAGTTTCAATCTAAAATTAATGTACTGTACTCAAATGAGCCATGAATATTAATTAATGTGTTTATGGTATCAACTTTTTCCTCAGTTTAAGTAAAGTCACTGAATGTTTGGCATCATTCCCCTCATTGCTGATACCTTTACTTTTCTTTTTACGTTGTTTTTGCCCGTACTTCCAACATATTAGGTTAATCATTAGTTGCCTTAGTTGTTCTCCTTCCTTTTGTGCCCTGCCATTTCTACTCTTAGTCAGTTGCCAGAACAAATCTCATACAATAATTGGTAAAGTTTTCCAACATGTATAATGTAGCCTCATATTATAGGTAGTGACATATTTATATACAGTACTGTAAAACATGCTATTTCATAATTTCCTTTCTTGACAAATGAATACCTCTACCTTAGAACTATCAGTTTCTCAAAATTTGTCCAACTGTATCTAATGAATTTTGACAAGTACTGTTGCCTCAAGGTATTTTCTTAACCTCCTGTAGCGGTTCTGGAGTACATGTGGGAACGTTGGACATTTTCCAATCACATCTGATATAGAACAAGATACTTCTAATGGTGACACATCTAGTTCTGTTTTCATATATTCTTACATTAATACTACTGTATATAATTCTGTAAAGTGGTGCATATACCTCATTGTCCATGATGTATGATAGTATAGTATATTGAAGATTATGAGACAATGATTCATGCCGTTTTCTGTAAATATGATTCAGATGGGAGATTGGTCTCATTCATAAGTGTAGCTCGAACATTACTGCTTTGCCACATCTGCTCCAGACACTAAACAAGGGGTAAAGTAATAACTAGAGGCAACTGTACATCATCTAGTTAGCTGCTGGTCATGTACTGTAATTTTAAGACCTAGTCTCTGGGTATATGACATTCATATCTGGAGCACAGCTTTATGGTAAGAAAGATAATCCTACCATCCAAGTTTGATATGAAAATTTCCAGTCATCTCTATATAGAAATGTATGTACAATTTCTGGTGAGGAATGTAATAATGCAAAGTTCACTATTAAGCAAACACAATGACATGCAAATGAGAAATGTATTACCATAACATCAGCGACTACTATAAAAATAATTTAAAATGGAGACATGGGTGAAGGTTACATAACTTATTAACAACGCTGACGAAAAGCAATTAGTCATAGATAAAAAGAAAAAAAGTCTTTGGTGGTACATGTAAAAAAAACTGACAAAACAAATTAAGGTGTGAGATGAACAACAGCTAGGGGGGTCAGAGCTTCTGAACAAGGCCATTTACCATTTTTTGAAGGCCAATAGAGAGTACTTTTGGAGTATTATAAGCAATAGTCAAAATATTGATATAACCTTTATCTAAAAACTCTAGCAAACATAAAAGATGTAAAGATAATAAAAAATAATATTCATCAGTACACATGACCCCCTACAGATCTGTTGACACATGGATAACCCTTGACATGAGCAATGTACTGCCAGGTTTCCTATCAGGCACAGTTACATATATATATAGTTTTGTGGAAACAAATTATTTCCAACATAATCCCTTGGCAAAAAATATTCATCACCTGGTGGATACAGCGGAGACAGATGGTGCATTTCTTCAAAATGATCTCAGTTCTACTGTACTGTGACATTTCGGAAATTCTCATAATTCTTATTAGTTTTTACGTACAGTGTGTGGCTCCCATTCAAAGGTTAAACATTAAAAAGCCTCTTCCACTCCCCTTATCCTTGGCTCTTCCTATTTAACCCTTAAACCGTGGCTGTCACCATATTTTGACGGCAGTACTGAATGTGGGTAACCGTGGGTGGTCGGCATTTGTTGACTCATTTTCCAATGTACTGTATGGGGCCCCCGACATATTTGATTAGGCTCACAACAGAGGATGTGTGCACTTAGGAGGGTCTCACAAGACACAACAGCCTTCCTTGCCCAATCAGTGTACCAATAACTATTAGCGTGTTAGGATGTATTATCAGTGCTCTGCTTTTGCAATAATTACCATATACGTAAAATGACAGTGACGTTATATATTTCATATTGCTGTGTTAAGAAATGTTATTCTGATACGCTTCATGATGGAATCAGTGTGAAAACATACTTAGAATTGTCAGAAAAGCATAAAAGTGAACCACATCCAAGAGCCGGAGGACCGAAGGGGAAGCATCCATAGTCTAGTTTTGATAGAACCAGGACTGTATGGAGACAGAGTTGTGTTGTGTGGTCTGCACCCCATGACACAAAGCTGAGGGTCTGTAACAAGAGACAGCTAAAGGTTTGCACTTTAATTTCATGTATTTATTTATGTAGCTTAAGGGGATTACATAATATTAGCCGTCAAAAGTGTTGTTTACGTTTTGCAGTACAGAGTTGACAGGCTCAAATATGCCCACGGTTAGAGGGTTACATGGTGCCCGGAACTGGAGGTCTTTGAGTTTGAACCCTTTTTTCTGATATAAGGGAATATGATCAATGCTGTCAAATTTGATATTCAATAGACAAATCCAATTTTCTAAGACTGATAAGTTCTATACCAGCATGAATTGGTGTAACAGTGACAGTTTTACAAGTCAATGTTTGGTTGATTTTTGAAACAGCAATTTTACCCTCCTGTGCAAGTAAACTTACTAAAAGAATAGAGGGATTATATCATTAGTAGAATTTAGATTATCAGTAATAATACAACAATGACTGTGACATACATCACACACAATGAACTAATAAAGCACAGTAACTCATATGAAAAGATCATAGACTATATCAGTGAAAGTAGCCTTAAATATCATGAAGTCACTATACCAAACATCACATACCTATTAAATTAGTGTTACTCAGTGTGTCAAGTATAGGGTGAGACAGCTACATTGGTAAATGTCAAGCAGTGTTAACCATGCATTATTTTTCTTACTATATTTCCTCTGTATCCACTAAAATGTGATGGACTCAAGTCACCAATCTGAATATTATTGGAGGGATACCAGTCATCCGGGTTATTTAAATAACGAAGTGTGTGTATAATCTCTAAATAAAAATGGTTGTCAGGCTTACATTAGGTTTGATAAAAGTATAAATAAAGGGTAGAGGCAGGTGCTTGGAAAAAAGGATAGTCTACATAGTAAACATCTCTACAGTTTCAGACTGACTGGGGTCACTTGGATCTGAAAATAGTTGGAGTGGTTCTGCCTTTACAATAGAACCCTTTCCTACCAAACCTTCATGGCCAAATGAATCTCCTTGTAACTGGGAGTGTTCAGCTGCAAATTGGGCATATTCATCATCGAGATCTGACAAGGTGGTTGAGGAGGTCAGGCCACTGGTACCATTGCTAGTTACAGTAGTTGTTGAATCTTGGCTGGCAGCAGTGGTAGTGGTGGTAATGAAAGAGGTATCAGATGAGGAAGTAGTAGTAGTAGAAGCAGCAGTAGAGGTGGCTGTGTTATCCACCACAACTGGGATAGCATAGTACACACCAGTGGTAGCAGAATCCTCACCTGCCACTAGAATGGTTGTACTACCAGGAACTGAACCCTCCAACTGGTCCATTTGCTCTGCCACCTGGCAGAATGTAAATATCATTACTTTCAACAAGAAACCTTAATATATATATATATATATATAGTACAATTACATTTATTTAAAAAATATTTGTTGGTATGGTTGGTACATACATGCAACCCTATGTTCATATATTACTACAACCCCTCACCTGGGCCCACCATGCATATCATTTATGCTGACAACTCACCAGGAATATTGGACTCCCAACATGCAGCTGCAACTGACATATCCCAATATATATCATCATTGATCTCAATTTATTTTTATTAAAGTATACACAATATTTTCCGAGGCTAATATATACACGAGTAAATTGACTAACCTTAAAAGCAGACTCAACAATACTGAGTTCTTCTTGGTCCCTACGGCGAGGTTCTTCCTCCTCTTCCTCCATTTTAACATCTACGTGATGGAATGAAGACTCAGATGGACTGGTGCCACTGGAGACTGTGCGTGCTGCTGCAGATACAGACTTCCTCATCTCCCTTAGTCGGCTAGCACCACGTCGTGTATATGTCTTAGTAGGGGTTGTTGTAGTAGTTGTGACGGAGGCAACTGTGTAGGATGCCTGTGACACATCCACCTTGTAGTAATTCAGAGATGGGTCCACTTCCTTTACAACCGGTGGTGGTAACTCGGGTATTTTCCCTTCTTTTCTGAGCTTGGCTACACGAGACTTATACTGGTTGTTTGTGAGGCCATGTACACTATTATAGTGCTCACGTAGCCCTGCTCGACCATCAAGCATAGCATTGCATATTCTGCAAGGAGTATTTTGAATCTCTTGCATGTTATGCATAGTACGCAGATGTGTCCGCAAATGAACTTTCTGTACAAAGCCCTTGGTACAGTAATCACACTTGAAAGGCCGCTCTCCTGTGTGAACTCGTACATGCATCTCTAGTTGCCCTTGACTGGGGAAGTTCTTGCCACAGATGTAGCAATTGAGGCCACCATCTTCCTCGTGCATCCTCACCATGTGAGACTTCAGTGAGTCTGTACGTGTGAACACCTGCAACATAAAAATTAAATTAATACATCTATACTAAACAATACAGTACAGGTGACATAACCAAACTGGAGACTTTTAAGCTCCTTCCACATGAGAGTCAAACAGATGGCGGGCACGGGCAACTGAGTGGAATTCTCTCACTTTTTACCAGTGTTATGGTACCATATCAAACAGTCCCCAATAGCCATTGGCCACTTGTGCCCGACACCTACCCACAAATCTGATAACAGTGTCTGCTCACCGTCTTTTGTCTCTCGTGTGGAAGAGGGGCATTAGTCTAACTTGGAATCTGGTAGATTGGCCTTTTATCTTTTACAAGTAAAACTCACTCTTATAATACATGCATCAGAGGTCTGAAGTTACATACTTTTCAACAATGTTTAAAACTGACCTTCTCACAAACAGGACAGGTAAGGTTACTGGATTGCTCGTGATCATTAACAAGGTGTTGGTGAAGGACGTGACGCTGGGGGAAAGTCTCATCACAGTAGGGGCAAGGTATATCCCGTACTTCCAGATGAGACTTCATGTGCACTCGTAAAGTTGTGATGGACCTACAGTAAGTGGAAATAAAAAAATACATTAGATGAGGTCTTACAGTATGACATTAACTGTGTACTTCAAGCATATACTTTTCTCTGTACTGAATTACTTTTTAAGGGAAAATGGGTAGCAGAAGTCTGCTTTCATAATAAAGCAGATGTGGTCAGCAACCTTTTGTTCAACAGGAACTAACTGTAGTCAAGAGCATCTTACTTCATTATTGTCTGCAAACTAACCTGAACTCTTTGCCACATTCTTCGCATGGGATGCCACCCTCTTCCTCTGTAGAGCGAGGCTGGGAGCGACGACCAGGCTTCTTGTGTGTTACCATCTTGTCCAACGTTACTGGGAAGTCCATCACCTGTACACAATACAATCAGTTATTTATATTATAATCTTTGTTCAACAAAATACTGTACCTTTTCTAGCATTCTAAGTCATTGTTTTCTCTAGTACAATTCTGTATGTAGCAGTCAAGACTGAACACAATAGAAATACAAGTATATTGTTCAGCAAGGTATAACACTAACCTCATCTTCATCAGGCAGCTTTAGGTTAAGAAAAGCATATATTGAGTCAAGATATGGTTGGATATATGGACATGAAATCCAGTACTCTCAAATTTTCAAACAATATAGTAATCTTGGTGCTATTCCAAATTATAAATTGTTAGTTTCTGTCGAGCATCACATTGAAACGGCTACAAAATCTCTCAGCAATATAATTAAGTTCTACTATCAGGTAACTTTGGTCATAATATTATGTTACTAAGGAACAAGGCATATTGAAACTTACCTCCACCAACTCATGCATATCATTCTCCTCTTGGATAACTCTTTTCTTTTTATGAATTATCTGTCTATGTTTAATCTGTGGAAAGAATGTTGTAAACATTACATATCTGTCTATGTTTAATCTGTGGAAAGATTGTTGTAAACATTACAAGTAAAAAAAAAAAAAAAAAGCAAAATGAACAGAGGCAGGTTGTCATTAACACAAAGGTAAAGGATATAAATAATGCAATACAGTAAATTCTCTCAAATCCGGAAGGCAAGGGAGTTTTGGATCTCCGGATTAATGAAAATTCCGGAGTTACGAGTTCGCTTACGTATACGTATACGTATACGAACCCATACATATAGACACAAACATATAATACTGTACATAAATGCAATATATGATAAAAACAAACATATAATTGTGCTTACCAATGATGTGTAGTGAAGTTCCACTTGTACAGTACAGTATCTTCTTGTTCCCGTGTCCAGTATAAGGTAGGTGTCCAGTATAAGGTAGGTGTAAATCCATGATTTTTTTTTTTTTTTTTTTATTATTTTTTTTTGTATTTTATTATAACACTTAAAACTAAATTATGTACAGGTACTGTCTTTTCACTACACATCAGTCGGAGTCAGATGAGAACCCACCATAAGGGGGTGGGTCATCCAAATCCAGGAGATCATCTATGGTTAATGGGCGAGATGGACCAGCCACAGGTTCAGGTTCTGGGGTGGGTTGTGGAGATTTAGCTGTGGCATTGGAGGCAGTAGAGGCAGGAGATTTAGCTGTGGCATTGGAGGCAGTAGAGGCAGCCTGTGCCTCACGGATGATTCCAGCGGCTTCAGCTTTTTTGGCAGCCCTCTTGAACATGTCTCGTATGTCTGCTTGTTTTACAGATTGTTGTCTTAATAAGGAAACATCCTTGTAGTAGAGGTGGCCCCTCATAACCATTGCCACAGGAAATGCTGGGTGTCTTTCAGCCCAGTTCACAAACTTTTCAAGCCACCCCATAGCCTCGCCCCAGCTGACTTTCTCAGCCAAATCTGTCTCATCCATTGGATCATCATCCACTTCCTGGGGTTTGTCTGGGTTGACCACACTCTCTATAAGTTGGCTGTCTGTCAAGTCTGGCCAGCCTTGAAGGCATTTGTCCTCTGCAAGCCATTCATTTATGTCATCCCGGGTTAGTGCCTTGGCTAGGTGATTGGGCACTGACTGCACAATTTCATGGATATTATTGACCTCTTCAAATCCTTCAAAGTCGGGCTCATCAAATCCTTCAAAGTCAGGATCTTCAGGATCATCACAGAACACATACATATTGTTTTCCACCTTAAGTTGCTTGTCATAAAGCTTCCTCCATGACTTGGCCAGTGTTGAATCTTTCACATCGTCCCATGCCATGGCAGCCACATAAATGGCATTCTTGATGTTAAATTGCTTTTGAAAATCAGCCATACCCGCCCGGGAAAAATCCCAAGATCGTGTTTTGTTTTTGTTTTTCTGTTTTTTTATGTTTTTTTTCATATTTTCTCTCTCGGAGAAAACTCTCCGAGGTTTCGAGTACTCCGAGGTTCTGAGTTCCGGTTTAGAGAGAATTTACTGTATAGATCATCAGTACAAATTAGAGGAAGAATATTAACAAACTTCACTTACCACAATCACCACAGAGTTCAGTGAACAATTTCTGTAATAGTCAAGTTGTCATAAAATTTGTAATCCTCAGTAGAGTACTGTACTCTATAATGATGTTCTACCTACACCCCAAAGTACGGCCCGTCTGACATACCAGAAGAGGCTGGATGGAGCCATTGTGGATGCCTGTCCAGGATGCAACACAGCACCCCATACTATTATAACATTATTGAAGACTGCAATACACACAACCACACTCGCCAACAACACAACATACACTCTCTGAGGGCACTGTGGGAAAGCCCGGTTCAGGCCATGGCCTTCCTCAGGAGCTCGGGGCTGCTCGGCCAGACAGCTTGAGGAATTTCAACAACAACAAGCTACACCCCCCAGTTTGAGAACCACTACTCTAGAGGGTGAGATGATGGAGGAGGTGAGGGAGTTTAAATACAGTACAGTACTTGGAAACAGATGTGTAAACATGGAAGGAGAAATTGGGGAGAGAGCAGTTAGGGGTAGAAAAGTAATAGAATCACTGGGGAGGATCATGAAGGGTAGAAGTGTGAGTATGGAAGAAAAAGGGACTATGAAATAGTATAATCCTGCCAACACTGACATATGTGTCAGAGACACAGACATGGAGTAGGGCTCATCAGTCTAGAATAGGTGCTGTGGAAATGAGTAAATTGAGAGGAGCATGTGGACTTACTATGTGGAATGGAGAAAGTAATGAAAGTGTGTATGAGATGTGGTATGAGTTAGAAGGTAATTGATATTGAGTGTGGAGTGGTTGAGAGAGTGAAGAGTAATACAGTGAGATGGTTTGGACATGTGGAGAGAATGCAAGATGTGGAGTTTGTAAAGGTGTATGGAAGTGACCAGGTGAGAGGAAGACCAACGGTTAGATGGCAGAACAGAGTGGAAGAGTATGTAAAGGAGAGAAACATGAGGACCAGAGAAGAGCTTGACTAAGTAAGGAAGGAGTATTGGAACAGGGAAAATTGGAGACACTTCTGCCGTGGCCACCCCCTTGGAGAGAGTTGCCAGAGGGAACGAGGCATCAGAGCTATAGATAGATAGAACAGGGTTCTTATGTTGTATTGTAATTCTGGCCTAGCACAGTAGTACTGGTAAAACTAAACAGAATTTGATATATGTATTATATACTTACCAAAATATTTCTGTTGTCAACTTCTGTCCCGTTGGTTTCACTGGCTTCATCCTCAGTCTCATCCTCTTCCACTTCCTCATAAACAACTTCCTGCACAATCAGTTTCTTTCTGCAAATATCAAGTGACTCTATTGCAGAAGTTGTAAACAAAGTTTACATCAAACTAAAGAATGTTACCACATTTATTATTTAATATCCTGGCCACATGGAGGTATTGTGGTACACACTGGAATAATAATTTATGTAAATAATCTTTACACTATTACTATCCTTAGAATGCGAGTGTGAAATGGAATTTCAGTGCTGCTCTCTTTATTTTGTATTTCATTTTTCCATCCCTGACCCTGGAGCCCCTACCCTTAGAAACAAGGATATGAGGTATTGATTATAATGACTATCATCAGATTCCAATGTGAAAACTTATACAGGTATCTCATTCTTTACCTTATCTTTACATTCTTTTTGATGGAGTTACTACTGGTCCCACTACTACTGCTGCTGCTGCTGCTGCCTTTATTACTATTATTGGTGGTTGTGGGACAGATGAAGCCCTCTGGTTCAGGATTCATTATAACAGGGCCCATGGAGGATGAGGATTTTTTGGAAAACGAGGTAGATTTCTTGACTGAAGGAGGCACCATCATCATCTCATCCCCCAGCAGCTGTATGCCAGAGTCCTCAAAGTCCTCCTCAATATCAAGATCCATCAGGGTTCTCTTTGGTGGAGCGCGTACCCGCCCTCGCCCTCTGCCAAGGTTTTGGAAATACCGCCTGGAGAGCAAGTAGAGAAGGATTTACACATTGGGATATAACTGGTGTTCTTTCTTCACTCCAGTATGTTATTACTACAGTATATTAAATTCATTATTTTTTCTAAAGCAAAGCACACATGAAAATACTGTACAAAGCTGAGGCACAACTTGTATCCTAGTGATATAGTGAAACTCAAACTTTTTTAACAGCTTCAACTTTTCAAATCAACTCCTTCTTCAAGATAGGAACAATTTTGGCTAGATCTCCCTAGACGAGTGAAAAGTTAAAGTAGTAACCTGATCCGTTCTGCCTTTTTGATTGGTGATGGACAGAACATATCTTCTGGCTCTGATTTGATGAAGACAGGTACATTCTCAGCTGGTTCCTTCTTCACCACCACCATACCTCCTCTACCCCTGCCCCTTCCTCTTCCTCGTCCTCTACCTCGCCCACCACTCCCCACAGGCCTTCCACGACCTCTTCTTCTGGCTGGAAACTCTCTGTGAAGCTCTGTAAATATTATAAGGAATTGTAAAGAGACAGAACTTTGTGGCACACACAAACATGCAGGTATTCAGACACAAACACATTTGTGTAGCTCATCAATATGCAGTATTACAGTATTTAAGTATTATAACTTTACGCCCATATTTGGATGTTATGATTGGAGATTGGAAATGAAGTTGAAGTGATGTAAATTTATTTCATGGTGTTCATTCAGGCATGTAATTCTGTTTTAAAGATCATATAGGCCTAGATTGATGTAGCCAATTTGGCCAATGGAGAGTGGATATATATCATGCTTGGTAATTCTTTTAAGAAAGGTTGGTTGAGGTTTAATGTAGATGAAAAGTCATGTTATCAGAAATGGTTCACATCCACTGTATCATGAACCTGTATCTTCTGTTCACTCATGATGTTCATTGGTTCAAATATTACATAAATGACTCAATTTACTTGACATGAAATTTGCTTCCAATACTCCTTCCTTGATGCACTTGCCAGACCAAGTGGACTTGTCAAAGTCAGGTGAGTGTTATGGTATATTGTATTGTATTGATATCTTGATAACATATCCAAAATAATACAAGTCTCCTGTAAGTATAGTACATGTACAGTAATGGAATAACAGTGTGTTTTACAAGTGTTCCTAAAGAAGATAATACTAAACCCTGTCACAGTAGGATGAAACCAAAGTATACCATTCCCTAAAATGATCATCCACCTTGACATACAGGTATTTTAGTTTTAATATTACCATACCTTAGATAGAGGAAAAATTATCAACTGTAATAAATTTGATCAATATATGGATTGAGGTTTTTATTTTTCAACATTTATGGCAAAGGTAAGTGTTGATATTGTGGTGAGGTTAGGTTCTGGGTCTGACTTATTTGGTTGATTTGATTCTTCCTTACTTGATTGATTTGATTCTTCCTTACTTGATTGATTTGATTCTTTTTTACTTGATTGATTTGATTTTTCCTTACTTGATTGATTTGATTCTTCCTTACTTGATTGATTTGATTCTTAAGACCTTACTTGATTGATTTGATTCTTCCTTACTCGATTGATTTGATTTTTCCTTACTTGATTGATTTGGATTATTACACTAGCAAGTACTAACCTGGTACATCCTGGTGAAGCTTCATGTGATCATTGAGGAGGGACACCTTGTTGAACTCCTGCTCACACATGAAGCACACAAAGATACTCCCGTCCTCCATTTCGTCCTTCTCCACGATTATTTCTGTCCCCTTTTTTTCTGCCATATCCTGTGACACAAAATGGTTAGAACATGTTAGGGTTGCTATTAAATAAGGAACAGAAATATATTTGTAGAGCATATATAACTTATCACCAAATGCAGCCGACTGACAACTGCTTTACCATCAAAGACAAAACTTGTGTCGTGAAAACTGTTAAAAATAATATTATATGGTACAGTTGTGGCACATAGTCCTTGCCCAGACTTCCCCCAAAACCCTGGTCTTTTTCGGGCATTTTGAAATTAGCCTGACCTTACGTAACCCTACCTAACCTAACCTAGACTGCATCAGACTACTGGGACCTAACCTGGGCAAACTACCGGGATATAACCGTGGTAAAGTACAGGAAATTACCGGGACTTATCCAGATCTGGCAACACTGCTGCAAAAAGGTAATTTTTTCAATAAATACCACCTGTATTTTAAAGCCTTAGAAGGAGGAAAATATCATAGGTACCGTATATATTATCTAAACTATTGCCATTTTGTAGCAGTGTTGCCAGATCCAGCTAGGTCCCAGCATTTTGCCCCAGTCATTCCGGTCCTGGTATTTTACCAAGTTATAGTTCCTGGTAGTTTGCCCAGGTTAGGTCCCAGTAGTCTGCTGTGGTCTAAGTTAGGTTAGGTTAGCTAATTTCAAAATTATTGGAAATGGGGTATTTGCAGAGGAAATTCCATAGAAGAAAATAGTCTTAGAATGGTCTAAATTAGTGGGTAATGAAGGTAGAAAAACCGTATGCAATAACGGTAATTCTTTCAATATTTACCAAAGTGTCTTAGAATATTATAAATTAGTGGGTAATGAAGGTAAAAACATCGTAATAGAAAACGGCAATAGAATAAATAATTACCAAATATTAATACAAGCCTATATTTTGAAGCCTTGTAAAAAGGAAAATATTAATACAAGCTCGTATTTTGAAGCCTTGTTTTGGGGGGGAAATACTCATAAAGCCCATATTTAGAAGGCTTCTAAGTTTAGGGGTGAAATTATACGTACAAAGCCCGTATATCGAAGCCTTGTAAAGAGGAAAATATTAATACAAGCCCGTATTTTGAAGCCTTGTTTGGGGAAATATACATAAAAAGTCCGTATTTTGAAGGCTTCTAAGGTTAGGGGTGAAAATATACATACAAAGCCCGTATTTTGAAGCCTTGTAAGGGGAAAAATATACATACAAAAGCCCGTATTTTGAAGACTTGTATTGGGAGAAAAAACAAAATATTAACACACTTAAAAACACGTCTAAATTAACACCCATGAAGTTGTAAATGAATACACACATACATCCATTGACGGGTGAGAATGAGTTAGTAGTGGTGGATGATAACTGGTCGATGGATGGATGAATGGATGTATGTATGTTATTGAAGACTCCACTACTACTCCTACTCCATTTAATAACTCCAAATTATCCTATTTTTACACCCTATAACTCACTATTAAACTATTTAGGATTATTATATACTCCCATCTACCCTTACGAACTCTCTTAACATGTGTAAATAACATACGTTGGTGTGTATATTATAGAAGTTTAGTGAAATAAATAATATTGTTGGTGACACACACACACAAACAAGCTTTAGGTCAGACTGAGTGGATGGTTCTTGTCTATCACCAAAAGTCTAGTCTCACAAAGGTGGCATTAATTCCATTTGGGTGTATAATCGCTTTTACTTCTTGAGACAATTACATTTTTGTCAAGTTGGTGTGATATTTGTGGAATATTCATGTAATATTTAAGACCTCCCTTTTCATTCGTTCCGTTTTCTCTCCCAATTTTTATTTTATGCCAAATGTCTATGCTGGAATAATGATGCTTTTATTAGAGCCTATGATATTGATATTAGTGCATAATATCGAGTTACATCACATAACCGACCTCCAAAATTACATAAATGTTATAGAAAAACGAAGACTCCATATCGATGTTTTTACCATCACGGGAGTTCATTGGGCATTTCGAGTCTATCTTTTTTATCTTTACAAGTTACACTGTCATTATCAAATTACCCATTATTTGATGATATATACGTACTTATAAAATTGTATATTGACAATTATGCTATACAACATCTTTATATAGTAGGATATTATAAAAAGTTAATATTTCGAAAAGGAGGAAAGGTATTATGAGTATAAAGAATATATTACATTATTCCCGTAGCCTTGAATCTAGGCTATCTAAATTAATAACAATTAAATTAAGGAGGAATTCATAAAGACTTACTTATTACTTATAAACTACTGGCAAGGATCTACTGTATAAACCGGTGTCATTTCTCGGTTGAGCTTTTTTGTCATAACTACTCAACCATGTCTCAGCCAACGCCATAATATCAAAATGATCATTATTAATTAAATAGCAAATATTCCATGTCTTATTTCCCACAGACTGTGCATTAAAAAAACAACTCTTAGAATGTTTAAGTTTGTGCTGTTAATTATTCGTTTTCTGTGTTACTTTTGATTTTCTGGAGTTCCTCTTGTATAATCCGTTTTCTTAAATCTCTAACAACAGTTTATACATTTCATCTCAGTAGACGTAATGTACAATACCTCATGTTTTGATTAATAGAACACTTTAGCACAGACTGGATCTTCTCCCTGTACTTTGGCTGAACATTTATGTGCAATATGACCAAATTAAACCTTTGACAATGATAACAGACCGTTGCCACATATCTATCCCTCACTGAATAAACACCTCATTCTAATTTGACTTGATCACGATTTTTACGAACACCTAATAATGTAATGCTTGGTAAAGTCATGATGGTCTAATGTACAGTCGGCGGCAAAAGTCCTGTCGCCTCATTTGCTTCATCGAGGCACGCAATTTTCATAGACTCGAGATTATCAGGTGTAGAAAACATGCGTATTTCTCGAGTTCATGAATACTGTGAGCCTCGGTGAAGCAGGTGAGGCGACAGGACTTATGCCGCCGACTGTACTGCAACACCTTCCAATGAGATGGCTTCGAAAAATGATCCGAAACTATAGCTGTTGGTGTGTGCAATTTTGGTTCATAAAATTAACTCAAATAGCTCGCTTTTATTCACCAGGTTGCAGTACATTAGACCATCACTGTACCACCCATTCATGTATCCAACTGTACTACTATATAATTAGATGGTGTACAAAAGTTCGTTCCCTCAGCTAGCCACAATTTATGACTTGCATTCTCTGTGGATCGAACAACAACAACAACAACAACAACACACAATTCACAGTTCACCCCATCTGTCCTCAGTTGCCCAGTCGTTTGAAGCAAAGGTGATTATGTTATTTATTTTTTGGCTGCATGGCTGAGGAAACAATTATAACTTTAGTACACCATAGCAAGTTAATAGATAGTGTCCGTGGTACTGTATTTTCACCTCAACCTTAACCAGACTAACATTGGTTCTTCTTTCTCGTCTTGTAAACCAAATATAACGAGTATCCTGAACGCGGCTACACTTGGAGAATTATTATATATAAGAGTGTCGGGTTGGGTTAGGTGAGGTAAATATTTAGGGTGCAATTTTGTGGAATCTGAGCCCCTCTGTGTCTTCATACCTAGCTTGCCTGCCTCTCTCTCTCTCTCTCTCTCTCTCTCTCTCTCTCTCTCTCTCAGGAAAAGTAAATACCCTCCCCCCATCTCTCTCTCTCTCTCTCTCTCTCTCTCTCTCTCTCTCTCTCTCTCTCTCTCTCTCTCTCAGGAAAAGTAAATACCCTCCCCCCATCTCTCTCTCTCTCTCTCTCTCTCTCTCTCTCTCTCTCTCTCTCTCTCTCTCTCTCTCTCTCTCTCAGGAAAAGTAAATACCCTCCCCCCATATCTCTCTTTCTCTCTCTCTCTCTCCCAGGAAAAATAAATAGGCCTACAACCTCTCTCTCTCAGGAAGAAAAAGTACAGCCTCTCCCCCCCTCTCTCTCTCTCTCTCTCTCTCTCTCTCTCTCTCTCTCTCTCTCTCTCTCTCTCTCTCACCGAGGAAGAGTAAGTACCCTGCCAGCCATTTTCAGACTGAGGTGGGTCGTGAATACAAAACAACAAACAAGAGAGAGAGAGAGAGAGAGAGAGAGAGAGAGAGAGAGAGAGAGAGAGAGAGAGAGAGAGAGAGAGAGATCCAGGCCATGAAATATTCCTGTGCACCACGGGAGGTAGAGGGGAAAAAAAAGAGAGCAGAAAAAAAGGGAGAGCAGAAAAAAAGGGAGAGCAGAAAAAGAAGTGTGAGTTTGGCTACCTTGACCTGTCTATCTATCCTTTACGTCTGTCTGTCTGTCTGTCTGCCATTCATAGTCCGTCTCTCTCTCTGTCTGTCTGTCTGTCTCTCTCTCTCTCTCTCTCTCTCTCTCTCTCTCTCTCTCTCTCTTAATGGTAACCAAAATGGGAAGAATTAATTGCCTGATATAACATTCTGAAGCATGAGGGTTTATAATTATTGTCCTTCACTTAACTGAGGCTTCGAAATATTTGATTCATTTCCCACGGTTCCAACACCACAATTATGTACAGTTGCCAAAAAAGGTATTGCAACAAATTTTGATAGATCTTTTTAACCATAGTAATATCCACAACTATTTGTAGGGACTATAAACATGTATAACAGAAGGAAATATACATATCCTTCTGTAATACATACTTATAATCCCTACAAACAACTATGGACATTGATATATTAAATGTTGTATCAATAGTTGTCGCAATACCTTTTTTGGCAACTGTACACTCGCAATCCAAAACAATGTATCCAGGCTTGTTTCGAATGGCCTGATCGAGTCTTAATTTAACGAGCTCAAGCAAATATGAAACAGGATAAGCGTTGTCATTGGTTCACTAGTGTGTCAAATGATTCGAAACTTCAACAAGACCTGCTGGATATAAATTTTAGATTGCCACTGTACTGTAGTAAGTAACATGTGGAACAAATGACTGTTTTCTCATCCGTCTCATCCACGAATTAATCCGGTTTCTATAATCCTTTTATTATTGGAACATTGAATAATAATGTACTGAGGAGGGTAATGTATACAATATAGACATGTGTTATTACGAAATTTTAAAGGCCTCGTCCGCCCCATTACGAGTTATCCACAACAACAATAACAACGACAACACCAACAACAACAACATTGCCACCACAACACTCACGGCTGGTGGCAAGTTCACCTCTCTCTCTCTCTCTCTCTCTCTCTCTCTCTCTCTCTCTCTCAACACTTTGGAAACACATCGTAATTTTATAGAGGTAAGAGCAGTATTAATTGATGCATAAATGTGTACTTATATAAGCCCAATTAACCAGCAGTACATAATAAATTATATGTTAACTCGAGTGCATGGAAATCTGTGTTTATCATATTCATAGGAAGGGTTGATTCTTCATTTCAGATAACATCCTCCATTTATTCTTCCTTATCATTATTTTTTTTGCCTCCTTCCTTCCTTTCTTCCTTCCTCTTCTTTTCCACCTCACTTCTTCTTGCTGCTTTTCGGACCACTGTTTTACCTTCTTCCTTTCTCCATTTCCCTCCTATTCTCTTCCTTGTTTCACTGCCTAATGTTTTGCCTTCTTCCTTCCTTCCTCTTTTCTCCTCCTCCTACTCCTTATACTCTTTACAACGTTGTGCCACTTTCCTTTCTTCCTTTCTGTTGTCACTCTGGTTTCCCTCCTCCTCCTCCTTGCTTCCCTCCTCCTCCTCTTTGCTTCCCTCCTCCTCCTCTTTGCTTCCCTCCTCCTCCTCTTTGCTTCCCTCCTCCTCCTCTTTGCTTCCCTCCTCCTCCTCCTCCTTGCTTCCCTCCTCCTCTTTGCTTCCCTCCTCCTCTTTGCTTCCCTCCTCCTCCTCCTCCTCCTCTTTACTTCCCTCCTTCTCGTCTCTGGTTCCCCACTTCTTTTCTTTGCTTTCCGTGGTTAATGTTTTGCTGGTTTGTGTCGTCTGTGTTGTGGTGTCAGTCGGCCACGTTTGCAGTAATGGAATCCACTCGTTACTGTCTAGTGTTGTGGCCACCTCACTGATACCGACTTCCTTCTCCTCTCACTACAGACACACACACACACATTACTCCTACCCTCATTGTCTCTCTCTTTACTCCACTCACTACACACACACACACACACTACTCCTACCCTCATTGTCTCTCCCTTTACTCCACTCACTTTTTTCTCCTTCAATCATCAGCTGTTTTCTCCCACCACCACTCGTCGAACACCTCCCCTTCATACTTCCCTCCTTGATGTTTTGTCTCTCCCTACACTCACGAAACTTCTCTTATTTATTTCCCTCACCATGCATGTGTAAAAAAAAAAGAGTATCTATTCACCACAAGTTGTGTTTGTTGTCCCTCTTTTCTGTTGTTTCTTCTCTTTTGTGTTAGGCTGTGTATACATGGTCTTTCTGTCCTTACCTTCCCTCCTTTTCTTCCCTCCTTTTCATTCATTCATTCGCGAGTGAGGTTTGTGGTTTTCAAATGTTGTATCTGTCCAATGCAAGAACCACTCCCTCCCCTCCCTCCCCTCCCACACACACACACACAACAAAAGCCACTCCATGTTGTTATTGTTGTTGTTGGTTCCGTAGCGAAGGTGGTGGAAACCTGTACAGTTCCTGATATTCATGTAGTAACCCAGCCAGCACCACCACTGTTTGTTTATCTATCTATCTATCTATCTATCTATCTATCTATCTATCTATCTATCTCAACGTCATTTCTCTCTGCCTTCCACCTTTCCCCCCTTTCTTCTCCAATTTCTCTCTTCCTCTCTCTTCTCTCTTTCGCCCGACCCCTTCCTCATTCTCCTCTCCTTCCCTCTTTTCATTCCTCTCCTCTCCCACCTCCCTCCCTTCCTCTATCTCTCCCACCATCCCTTCCCTATTCCCTTTTTCCTCTCCCTTCCTTTCCCCATCTGCCACTCCCTCCCTTTCACCCCTTCCCTTTCCCCTATCCTCTCTCTCCATTCCTTCCCTTTCCCCTATCCTCTCTCCCTTCCTCCCTCCCTTCCACCATGTCCCACTTCTCTCTCTCTCTCTCTCTCTCTCTCTCTCTCTCTCTCTCTCTCTCTCTCTCTCTCTCTCTCTCTCTCTTCTTCTTTCCTCGTTCCCTGCCGCGTCTCAGTAATGTTCTCCAGTCTCCCTCGTAATGACATCTCGTTTTCTCTCCTCCGACATTCCAGGCAAATCCGTTTTCTGTTTCTCTTTCTCCTCTTCTTCTGACCATTAGTAGCAGTATCTTCATTTGTATTCGTTAAAGGAGGGGGAGGGGGGAAATTGTGTGTTGGTAAATCTGGAGCAACTGGCTGCATGAATCCTCCAAACTATTCCAAGCAACAGAACAGAACACCATTATTATTTTTTGTTCATGTCATGCAAGTCCTGTTGTTTGCTGGCATACTTTGGAGGAATCAAGGCACTCCAATGTAACAAAAGTGATCGAATTACCACCTTAAATAGCTAGAAATCTCCAGCATATCTTTTTTTAATTTAAATCGTTAAGAGAAATATACAGCATATCCTTTTTTCCCAGCTAAACCTACTTACACTTATTCTGTTACCAATCTCAATAACCAATTTAATCTTAATTGTTCTGTTACCAAGTGATATTTATCTTGTAACCCCATCCTTTCTCTATTTCACCCTACCTACACTGTCTTATTCTGTTACCAATCTCAGTAACCAATGTAATTTAAATTATTCTGTTACCATAGGTGATATTGATCTTGTAACCCGGCCCCATCCTTCTTGTTACATCAACACTGAGGAGAGTATACTTTTGGTACATTGGAGTGCCTTGATTCCTCCAAAATATGCCAGGAAACAGGAGCAGATGGACAAAAATAAAGGCGTCCTGTTGTTGCTTGGAATAGTTTGGAGGAATCAGTTACTCCAGATTTGCCAACACTGTACTTCCCTCTTGAGTCGATAGGCATAAAACCCTAAATCTTCTTCCTTCTCTTTTCTGCATGTTTCCAGCCTCGATCTTTTCTCTACAGCCCTTCTTTTCTCCACCTATAGCTTCTACCTTCACCTTTAACCCTTCCTTCCTGCATGACTTCCTACCTCCTCTTCATCCTTTCATACTTGCTGACCATTGCTTCCTTCCCTCTTCCTCCTCCATTCCTTCCTCCTCCTACATACCTACTAACCCTTCCTCCCTTCCTCCTCTTCCTTCTCCATGCATTTTGACCATTCCTTCCTTTCCTCTTCCTCCTCCATTCCTTCCTTCCCTCTTCCTCCTCCTCCTTCCTTACCTGCTGACCCTTCCTTTCCTCCTCTTCCTCCTCCTCCCTTCTCAATCGTCTGGAAGCTCGACTTTACTGGGTAAATAAGTCACTGTGGGTCGCGGAAGGAGGCAGGGAAGTCCTAAATGTGTGGCAGAGTGGAGGTTCCGGGAGAGAGAGAGAGAGTGTGTGCGTGTGTGTGTGTGAATGTCATGGAGAGAGAGAGAGAGAGAGAGAGAGAGAGAGAGAGAGAGAGAGAGAGAGAGTGTGTATGTGTGAATGTCATGGAGAGAGAGAGAGAGAGAGAGAGAGAGAGAGTGTGTGTGTGTGTGTGTGTATGTCTGAATGTCATGGAGAGAGAGTTACATAGAGTTACATAGAAATACAGACCACAACAGACCTTACGGTCCACACGGGGTGACCTGATTAGAAGGTTACTGGTAGAGAATGAATTACTCCCCAGTGATAGTCGTAGATAAGGATAGTAAATAGAAGAGAGAGAGAGAGAGAGAGAGAGAGAGAGAGAGAGAGAGAGAGAGAGAGAGAGAGAGAGGTGGAGTTAAGGATGGGAGGGTTGGGAGGAGAAAATGAGAGGAAATTGGAAGGCAAGTGAAGGTGTAGGAAGGAAGAGTTAGGAGAAAATGAGAAGGAGGAGGAGGAGGAGGAGGAAAAAGATGAGTTAGGAAGGGAAGGAAAAAGAAATGAGAAGGAATGGAGAGGAGATTGAAAGGGAAGGAAGGAAGGAGAGAAGGAGGAGGAAGGGAAGGAATGGAGGGAAAGTGAAGGAAAGAGTAATAAACGAAGGAAAGGAGGAAGAGAGAGGAGGAGAGAAAGGATAGAATAGGAAAGAAGTGAAGGATGAGACACTAAAAGAGAGAGAGAGAGAGAGAGAGAGAGAGAGAGAGAGAGAGAGAGAGAGAGAGAGAGAGACAAAGAATGAAAGAGAGAGAGAGAGACGGAGAAACAAGGAAGGAAGTAAGGAAGGAAGGAAGGAATAGTCAAAGGCTGGATAAAGAAAAATGGGAAAGGGGAAGAAGACGTGATGAAAGACGGAAGAAGAAGAAAGAGAGATAGTAAAATAACAATAAAAAACAATAACAGGAAGAATGGTGAAGGGGAAGATGAAAGACGAGAACAGAAGAAAAATAGATAAATGGTGGAATAGGAAGAAAATAGAATAATAGGAAGAATGGAAAGATGAAAAAAAAAAATTGTATATGGGAATGGAGGAAGAAAAAGATAATAATAACGGAATAAGGGATTACACACACACACACACACACACACACACACACACACACACACATACAATGTACGTAAAACAATGTATGTGATATATACATAAAAAAAAGGAAGGAAAAAGTGTTTGAGAGAGAGAGAGAGAGAGAGAGAGAGAGAGAGAGAGAGAGAGAGAGAGAGAGAGTTTACAGTGCAACAAATATAAAGAGAAAAATGAAAGAGTGGAGGAGGGAGGGAGGCGAGAAAATAAAAAGATTGAAAGGAGAAGAAAAGCGAAACTGAAAAGTGAATGAGAAAGAAAATTGTGTAGGAGAGAGAGAGAGAGAGAGAGAGAGAGAGAGAGAGAGAGAATGTATATGTGTGAATGTCAAGGAGGGAAGGGGGAGAGAGATAAACAGAGAGATAGAGAGAGAGAGAGAGAGAGTGCGAGTATATGTGTGTGAATGTCAAAGAGAGAGAGAGAGACAGAGACAGAGAGAGAGAGAGAGTATATGTGTGAATGTCAAAGAGAGAGAGAGAGAGAGAGAGAGAGAGAGAGAGAGAGAGAGAGAGAGACAGACAGAGAGAGCGAGTATATGTGTGAATGTCAAGGAGGGAAGGGAAGGGGACTGACTGAGAGAGAGAGCCAGGAGGAGGGCAAATCGTGAAGTCAACAGGGGGTCAACTAGTGGTGTTTGTGTTGGCAACTGTGTCACCACCCACCCAACACCATTTTTATCCCTGACGTGTTGGGCAGAAGAGGAGGAGAAGGAGCAGGAGGAGAGAGGAGGAGAGGGGATGATAAAGGAGGAAGAGGAGGAGGAAGAGGAGAAGGAGAAGATAGGGGATGATAAAGGAGGAAGAGGAGGAGGAGGAGGAGGAGGAGGAGAGAGGAAGAGAGGGGATGATAAAGGAAGGGAAAGATTGAAGGAGGAAGAGGATAGGGGAAAGGAGAGGATGGAAGGAGGAGTAGACCTAATTGTACATCATAAATTATATAAATTAGTAATAATAATAATAATAATAATAATAATAATAATAATAATAATAATAATAATAATAATAATAATAAAAATAATAATAATAATAATAATAATAATAATAATAATAATAATAATAATAATAATAATAATAATAATAATAATAATAATAATAATAATAAAATAACTAGAGAAAACTATATACATTTAAAACATATAAATAGTAAATAAATAAAAATGGATATAGCGTCACCACCACTAGGCTAGGTCTATAAAGAATAATGTGTGTGTGTGTGTGTGTGTGTGTTATTTTGAATTGCAATAACCGAACACTGTCCTTCAATTTGGCTTTAATCTAAAATGCATATCCAATACAACAACACCAGGGTATATTTGGGACACTATATCACTTTCCAAAAATTTGAGGTGTAGTTATAAAAAAAAAAAAAAAAAATTCAATACTTTTTTTTTTCATTTATTTATTTATTTGTTATTTTATTATTATTATTATTATTATTATTATTATTATTATTATTATTAATATTATTATTATTATTATTATTATTATTATTATTCAATATTATTTAACATTACTTTTATTATTATTATTATTATTATTATTATTATTATTATTATTATTATTATTATTATTATTATTATTATTATTATTATTATTATTATTATTATTTTATTATTATTATTTAATATTATTTAACATTACTTTTATTATTATTATTATTATTATTATTATTATTATTATTATTATTATTATTATTATTATTATTATTATTAGTATTATTAGTATTATTATCATTATTATTATTATTATTATTATTATTATTATTATTATTATTTTCATTTTCATTTTCATTTTTATTTTTATTATTATTATTTTTTTCATTCAATCATTCCTCTATTGATTCATTGAGTGTCTAGTTAGCGTATGTCAACATTGAGTGAGGCGGCCATAACACAGGTCCTATATAAAATCCTATGCCACACAAATTTCAGCTATTTGCGTTAAAAGGGTTAATATTGAACCAAACATTCCCCGAACTAACTTGTAGCCTAGTCTCTCTCTCTCTCTCTCTCTCTCTCTCTCGTTTTGTATGTCTGTCTGTCTTTCATTATTTGTGGCAGTTCATTTCTTTTCCCTCTCTCTCTCTCTCTCTCTCTCTCTCTCTCTCTCTCTCTCTCTCTCTCTTTCATTTCGTAGTTCGCATGATGCTCTATTTGTGATATAATCTTTAATGGTTCAAGTAATAGCAGCTCTGCAAAATAAATCCCTCCAACAATAATCCACCTGCCCTCCATTTGGGATCATTTTGTGATTATATTGTAAGAGGAAATGATGATGTAGTAAGAATATCAGGAGACTCGTTTTTCATCATCATACTCTCGCTACCAAACCTAACCTAACCTAACCTAACCTAGCCTAGCCTATCTCATCTTCGTCGCTGTTGCTGTTCTTGCTCTCCAGTTTGCCTTTGTACACTCATGATACGTAATCCCTGACCAGAGACGAACGGCAGACACCACACACACACACACACACATACCCTGCATTCGAACTCAGCCTCTATATGTGTACTGAGTAGGGAAATGAGCAATACCAGGCGATTCGAAGCTTCCTGCTCCTCACACTCTGGTCAGAAATTATGTATCACGAGTGTACAGCTCCGGACTGATCAATGGTCCACACTTCTTCCACCCTTGCCTTGGTGTGGGCCTCAACGGATATGGTATCACTGACAGGTGGAGGGGGGAGGGAAGAAATGTGGGCGGAGTTATATAGGGGGGTAGCGTTACCAATGTTGAGCCATCCAGAAATTTGAATCCCGAACCACTTGTGATCATGGATGTGAACCACTCACTTGAAGGTGGTAGGAGAGGAGGGGTTGGGTTGGGGAGAGGGGGGTAAAGCTTCACCAGTGATCGAGATGGAGAGAATTATTGGATCAAGTAGCTAAATGTTTTCTTCTGTAATCTAAATCCAACTCTGATGCTGCATTCCATGGGATATTCTTTATTATTTGAAATGAATCCAGATTTTACCTAATATAATTAACACGACACCAGTTTTTTATGACTAATATATCAAGCGATGCACCACCTACCCAGTGTTAAGTTACATTTCAAGTAAATCCTTTATTTTTATCCTGTATCATTTATGACATTTTCTAAGAAACGTCTATTGTGTAACTGGTTACCAAAGGATAATAGTTATAGTGTAAGATGTTAATTACCTAATAACTACTCCATCTGTTCTTCCTCACCCCGTCCTCCCTTATTCAATTCACTGTTTCCTCTCCCTCCATCCCAGCATTCCTTACTCTCCATCTTACCACCACTACCATCATTCTGTGTGTTGCTGCATAATCTGTTAATGCGCAAACACGACCACAATAGAAATAAAAGTGATATTTGGTATGCAAATACAATCCGTTATATATGACGAATATATTTATTACCTTTATTTATTTATCTGAGGTCAACATCTAGGCCAGCCATTCAGACGCCCAGTATAGTGAACCAATCACAAGATTTAGAGGATATTGTGTCACAACTATTGTTATTACTAATTAAAACAGGGAAAAATTGAAATCAGACATTTATTGGTTATTGTTTACATCTCCACAAGTCCTCGTCACGAAGCATTCAAACCCATAATCCAACTGGGTCTGTAGGCACCACACTGTAATTATAATAACCACAATTATAATAACTGTTAACTTATTATAACCTGAAGTTTATACTTCGACCTCACGTTTGCATTAAGCATGTGTAATGTTTGTTTTGTTTTCTTATTATTATTATAAGCACCGATATATGTATTGCTTTAGACCCTTAGCCACGATGATATACAGTATATACACTATTTATATACACTTCTATGAAGATATTAAGGCTTGAAATACTGTAGATTACATATTTCATTTTATTACTCATCAATTTGTTGCTAGTATCGTGTTCAACCACCCTCCTTCTCAATGACAGCCTGCAGTCGCTCGGGCATTGAAGCACCATGCCTCCTCACTGTATAATATATATGGTTTTCCCCGAAAAATCTCCCACTGTGTTCTGGTGTGACGTAACAAATCTGCTGTGGTTCTCTGTCGTTCTGGCTCCCACGTGTTAACGATAGAACCTCATAGATTTTCTATAGGGTTCATATCGCAGTCTTAAATAGACAAATCTATAACCTGCAAATAATCATGAGCAGTAAACCATTCTTGAACTTTCCTCGCCATATGGATAGGGCATCGTTCGTGTATAGGACAGATAAGGGTGAGTAGTTGAAAAGAAATTAAAAACATTTAGAATATGTGCTTCATTATATTGCATTTGATCGATCTATTAAATAAAGACACTGTCTATTGTTCACCCCCGTAGAGAGATACTGATTATAATTATTATCCTTTGGATATTAAGCAACAAATAACGGAGCCGAGACAATTAATTTTCTGTCTTCAGCTTTACCTGTATTCTTTTCACCCCTCATGCTGGCAGTCCCCCTCTTTATCACCTCTTCTCGCCGTAAAATAAATAAATTTCTACCTATATTTTTCAAGTAACTGGCAACCTCACACAACCTCCTCTCACCTGTCTTCTCTCTCTCTCACGTCCCCTTCCTTCCTTGCCTTCTGTAGTATTTTTTATCTTTTGTTTCTCATATTTTTAACCTTCTCATTCGTTCTTTGAAAGTTTTAATGACATAAGCTTTTCTCTCTTATCACCCATAACCAAATTATTAAGTAAAAATTTACCGTTAATCCACTGTTTTTATTAAACCTGGAGAATCAAAGGTGACAAACATATATATTCTCTTTGTCGGGAGAATAATATGTAACAGTTCTGGCTCTCAAAATACATTGGTTTGCAAGATTGCCAACATTAATAATTAAGTCTTGTGGGTGATAACTAGACGTAATATATAGGCCTATAGGCCGCATCTAAATTCATAATTTTAAACACTAAGAAGTATGGAAGACAAATATGTAATGCTTTATAGAAATGGAACTGGAATTTGTATTTCTGTATATTGTATTTTACTTTAATGTTGTCACTATTAAGAGTTTTATTATATAAATATTGTGGAATACAAGGTGCAATAATATCTTTATAAAGTTAGTATTAAAAGTAATAGCAAGATGCTGATGGTAGTCTTCTATTGAATTAATCCTTTGTATTATTGTGTGCACATAAATACTCGTCATTAGAAATGTGTAGAGTTATGAAGGCTGACGTCTCATAGGTTGTCACCACTGATTATCATATGTTTCACAAATAGTAACTAGCTTTATTCTGCTTTGTCTACGTGTTAATGATGTCCTTGTTATGGCCAGAAATTTACTTGTAATCCAATAATACACTATATGTAACGTAGAACAAGTTATTTTCCCCCCCGTGTGTTAGGTTGGTAAGCCTGCGAAAGCTACAAGATGTGGGATTGGTGTGTGTGTGTGTGTGTGTGTAAAGGGAACTGTGGTTCACATGACTCGAACCTTCACTTCATCAGAAATAAGCCTATATTCTGCAGGAGAGATTCGATTGTCTCATTCCGTTCCACAGAATATTATTCTTTTCACATATAATATATGGATAATTGTGGTTCTCATAATTTTGTTTAATATATTCATTATTGTTGAAACACATTTACCATTGAGTATAGCCATTTCATTACATATGTCCAAGTTTTATAGTCACCCATCCTATCTGATGTCATTACAGTTCTGCTGATATCGAACAATACTTAATTAGCCTACAGATGAGAGTAGAAAATAATAATATTATGATGACAATGATAAAATTCAATACTTAATTATATAGGGGGTTTGTTAATGTGAACTCCATCTCCATTAGTTCCTTCGCCCAAAGTCAACCATAAATCTTCAAGAAAACGTCTCTACAGCCACGGTTATTGGCGTCTCTCTTGTTCTCTCTTCCTCCACCAGCCCCTCCATACCCCCCCCCCCTTCTTTCTCTCTCATTTCATATATATATATATATATATATATATATATATATATATATATATATATATATATATATATATATATATATATATATATATATATATATATATATTCTACATAACTATTATCATATCCTTTTGCTTGCATAAATTTGAAGGACAATGGGTAATAAGGGAGAAAGGCCTATGTCATTAAAACTTTCAAAGAACGAATGAGAAGGTTAAAAATATGAGAAACAAAAGATAAAAAATACTACAGAAGGCAAGGAAGGAAGGGGACGTGAGAGAGAGAGAAGACAGGTGAGAGGAGGTTGTGTGAGGTTGCCAGTTACTTGAAAAATATAGGTAGAAATTTATTTATTTTACGGCGAGAATAGGTGATAAAGAGGGGGACTGCCAGCATGAGGGGTGAAAAGAATACAGGTAAAGCTGAAGACAGAAAATTAATTGTCTCGGCTCCGTTATTTGTTGCTTAATATCCAAAGGATAATAATTATAATCAGTATCTCTCTACGGGGGTGAACAATAGACAGTGTCTTTATTTAATAGACCGATCAAATGCAATATAATGAAGCACATATTCTAAATGTTTTTAATTTCTTTTCAACTACTCACCCTTATCTGTCCTATACACGAACGATGCCCTATCCATATGGCGAGGAAAGTTCAAGAATGGTTTACTGCTCATGATTATTTGCAGGTTATAGATTTGTCTATTTAAGACTGCGATATGAACCCTATAGAAAATCTATGAGGTTCTATCGTTAACACGTGGGAGCCAGAACGACAGAGAACCACAGCAGATTTGTTACGTCACACCAGAACACAGTGGGAGATTTTTCGGGGAAAACCATATATATTATACAGTGAGGAGGCATGGTGCTTCAATGCCCGAGCGACTGCAGGCTGTCATTGAGAAGGAGGGTGGTTGAACACGATACTAGCAACAAATTGATGAGTAATAAAATGAAATATGTAATCTACAGTATTTCAAGCCTTAATATCTTCATAGAAGTGTATATAAATAGTGTATATACTGTATATCATCGTGGCTAAGGGTCTAAAGCAATACATATATCGGTGCTTATAATAATAATAAGAAAACAAAACAAACATTACACATGCTTAATGCAAACGTGAGGTCGAAGTATAAACTTCAGGTTATAATAAGTTAACAGTTATTATAATTGTGGTTATTATAATTACAGTGTGGTGCCTACAGACCCAGTTGGATTATGGGTTTGAATGCTTCGTGACGAGGACTTGTGGAGATGTAAACAATAACCAATAAATGTCTGATTTCAATTTTTCCCTGTTTTAATTAGTAATAACAATAGTTGTGACACAATATCCTCTAAATCTTGTGATTGGTTCACTATACTGGGCGTCTGAATAGTTGGCCTAGATGTTGACCTCAGATAAATAAATAAAGGTAATAAATATATTCGTCATATATAATGGATTGTATTTGCATACCAAATATCACTTTTATTTCTATTGTGGTCGTGTTTGCGCATTAACAGATTATGCAGCAACACACAGAATGATGGTAGTGGTGGTAAGATGGAGAGTAAGGAATGCTGGGATGGAGGGAGAGGAAACAGTGAATTGAATAAGGGAGGACGGGGTGAGGAAGAACAGATGGAGTAGTTATTAGGTAATTAACATCTTACACTATAACTATTATCCTTTGGTAACCAGTTACACAATAGACGTTTCTTAGAAAATGTCATAAATGATACAGGATAAAAATAAAGGATTTACTTGAAATGTAACTTAACACTGGGTAGGTGGTGCATCGCTTGATATATTAGTCATAAAAAACTGGTGTCGTGTTAATTATATTAGGTAAAATCTGGATTCATTTCAAATAATAAAGAATATCCCATGGAATGCAGCATCAGAGTTGGATTTAGATTACAGAAGAAAACATTTAGCTACTTGATCCAATAATTCTCTCCATCTCGATCACTGGTGAAGCTTTACCCCCCTCTCCCCAACCCAACCCCTCCTCTCCTACCACCTTCAAGTGAGTGGTTCACATCCATGATCACAAGTGGTTCGGGATTCAAATTTCTGGATGGCTCAACATTGGTAACGCTACCCCCCTATATAACTCCGCCCACATTTCTCCCCTCCCCCCTCCACCTGTCAGTGATACCATATCCGTTGAGGCCCACACCAAGGCAAGGGTGGAAGAAGTGTGGACCATTGATCAGTCCGGAGCTGTACCTAGTTTCCTTCCTTCTTTATTAGGCTTTTCCAGGTACTGTACAACTCGATCCCTAAACGCCAAAACATAACCGAATGAAAGAGAATAACTCAGAATATATTTACGTTAAGGGGGTGCGGGAATAGGGGGACAGGCTTGGGGGGTGGGGGTTAGAGGGGTTTTGGGGGTTGCAAGAGTAAGGGGATAGGCTTGGAAGTGGGGGAGGTTAGTGGGGTGCGGGAATACGGAACAGGCTTTCTACTCACTCCAAACCTGTCCCCATATTCCTGCACCCCCCAGTCTCCACCCAAGCCTGTCCCCTACTCCCCCACCTCCTTAAGGACCCTGTGATCGTGTATAAGAATTGGAGGCTTCTGATTCCTTCTGACTAGGCCACGAAACAAGCTCCTTCCATAAAAGTGGTGTTTCGTGGCAATATTTCAAGGACTCATTTATCTCCAACTTCCTGACTACATCACACTCGGTCCTTAATTGTCTGTCTGTCTGTTTGTTTGTCGAAGAATTATGCCTACATTTTTTTTGTTTTGACTCAACGTTAACACGACTGCCGTAATAATGTTTGTAGACTCTTAAATATTTGCATTAAACCTGGGAATGATAAGGTTTAATACAAGCGAAAGTGGAAAATACACTAGGACTCATAATAAACCTGGAAATAATAAGGTTTAATACAAGCGAAAGTGGAAAATAAACTAGGACTCATAAACCTGGAAATAATAAGGTTTAATACAAGAGAAAGTGGAAAATACACTATGACTCATAAACCTGGAAATAATAAGGTTTAATACAAGCAATAGTGGAAAACACACGAGTTGGACTTTATTGGTGAATGATGTTGGCACTTGGCTCATTTATTTCGTGTTTGTTTCCGTGTCTCATATTTCTTCGGGTACGCTCGTTTACCTAGCAACCCGACAGCAGCAGAATCACCCTTGCATGTGGGGGGCGTGTGTGTGTGTGTGTGTGTGTGCAAGTTGTTTTCTCGCCTCATCTGTTCCTTGCTCGACCAGGAGGAGGAGATGCACCATTTGTATTTATAGAACGAGAATACGAAGGTGTTTTCCCCGGTATTCGAATGCACTTGCAGTAATGGCCGCCTCGTTTATTTACGTCAGGGCTGGCTGGCTTACCTCACCTCTCCCTCCTCCCCTTCTTCCTCCTCCCTCCTCCCTCCTCTCCCTCTCCCTCCTCCCTCCTCCCTCCTCCCCCTCTCCCTCCTCTCCCTCTTTCTAACGGTTCCCAAGCAGCTAGGCTAAGGTGGTAGTAGTTGTGGTTGCTCAGTCGCTCATCTATTCATTCTTCTTCTGCTTGCTCTGGGGATTCCGACGTGTTGATTGGTTGCTATCTGCTGGTGGTGAAGGAGGTGGAAGGAAAAGAGAAGAGGAAGGAGAGATGGATGGTGTGTGGGAGATGGATAGATGAAGGAATAGATGAGACAGAATATAAATGATGAGGAAAAGAGATGGATAGATGAAGGAATAGATGAGACAGAATATAAATGATGAGGAAAAGGGATGGATAAAGAGAGAGAAGAGGAAGGAATGAGAGGAAGCTTCATGTCAGGGAATAGGAAGGAAAGGGAGAGGAGGGACAGGAGTGATTTTAAATTATGGAAGAAATGGTAAAGAAAAATAGACGGAAAAGAGACAGAAAAAAGGAACGGAAAATAGACAGAAGGAAAGGAGGAAATGCGAAGAGAAAGAAGGAAAGAGAATTAAAAGAAGGAGAGACTGAGTGAAAGAAATGAGAGAATTAGGAAGATAAGCTTCTTTAACTGAGAGAAAGAAGTATAGATTAGGGAGACGGGAGGAGAATAAAGAAAGAAACTGAAGGAAAGAAATGAAAAAATAATCAAACCAAGATTATTAATTAAAGAAGAGAGAGAGAAAGAGAGAGAGAGAGAAAGAGAGAGAGAGAGCATGAAGCAAAGTTTTGACATCCAAGAGAGAGAGAATCAGCAGGGTTTTTAACATCAAAGAGAGAGAGAGAGAGACATCATCAGGGTTTATACATCAGAGAGAGAGAGAGAGAGAGAGAGAGAGAGAGAGAGAGAGACATCATCAGGGTTTAGACATCAGAGAGAGAGAGAGAGAGTTACAAGGAGTTACAAGGACAAGTAGCACCTCAAAAGGTCTTACGACCCATACCAAGGAGGTACCGTAGGTGTAGTAGTAGTTGCTAACTAATAGTGAGAGAAAAGTATAGTAAAGAGAAGGCTCTCCCCACCCACCTCTCCCACCCGCATTGCGGGTATGGAAATGGAAATGTACCTAACCCGGGGGAAAAAAGGCCGGACTAGGAAATTTTTGTACAGGAAAGGAGGAAACAATCCCTATAACTCTACCACGCTTGGCAGAACTTTGTCTAACTGTTTCTTGAACTGTTCTATCGATGAACTATCAACTACCTCTGCTGGTAGCTGATTCCAGACATTGCAGATTTTATATGTGAAGAAATTACCTAACGTATTATGGCGGAAGCGTTTCAAGTCTAGTTTCCATCCATGGTTTCTAGTTGCATTAGTGTTTAAGCTAAACAGGCACTGATAATCAATGTTTTCATATCCACGAAGGATTTTGAAAACTTGAATTAGTTGACCTCTCAAGCGTCTGGTCTCTAATGAGAAGAGACCTAGTGCCTGCAGCCTTCTCTGGTAGCCCAGAGAGAGAGAGAGAGAGAGAGAGAGAGAGAGAGAGAGAGACATCATCAGAGAGAGAGAGAGAGAGAGAGACATCATCAGGGTTTAGACATCAGAGAGAGAGAGAGAGAGAGACATCATCAGGGTTTAGACATCAGAGAGAGAGAGAGAGAGAGAGAGAGAGACATCATCAGGGTTTTAACATCCAAGTGAGTTAAAGCCTTATCTCCTCCGACTGACTGCCTGACTAGTTGGGTGTGTGGGTGGGTGGGATTGGAAGGTTTGTGGGTGGGTGTGGGGGTCTATCATGTACCCTGGGGGAGTTGGCAAGACTGGGGGATGGGGCCTTGGAGTAGTGGGGGAGTGGGTGTGTGGGGAGGACTGGGGGATGGGGTCTTGGGAGTGTGGGGGACTGGGGGATGGGGCCTTGGGGTAGTGGAAAGTGGGGGAGAGTTGGCAAGACTGGGGGATGGGGTCTTGGAGTAGTGGGGGACTGGGGGATGGGGCCGTGGGGGATGGGGCCTTGTTGGGGGAGTGAAATTATCTGATATCGTTGAGTCGTTACGCTATCCATCATGAACTGCTATTTTTAGGTTGGTGTGGGTTGGTGGTCTCTCTCTCTCTCTCTCTCTCTCTCTCTCTCTCTCTCTCTCTCTCTCAGTTTCTTTGTCTCATCAATTTGGCTCCCGTCAGCGTTCGCCTTTTCATTTCATTATAAATATATATGTATGGATTTATTTATACTTGGTTAAAATAATCATATGGATTAATCGTTTTGTTGTCTGTTTAACTTTATCATGGTTAACTGCAGATGATTTTATTTTATTTTGTAGAAACCACTTGTAGGCAAAGGATTATAATTATTAAATCTTACTTAACACACACACACACACACATACACACACACACACAAGAGGAGCATGAAGTGAGAAAGCCAGCACACACACACACACATACTGACACAAACACACACACATACACACACAAACACCTGGCGGGCGACACAGTAATTAATCCAGTATTTCAGAACAGCGGTCGCCTGAGAAATTAGCCCCTCCCTCCCTCCCTCGATGCATCCTCTCCTCCTCTCCCTCCCTCCCTTTCCTCTCACTTCTCCCTCCCCCTCTCCCTCCCTCTCCTCTGACTTCTCCCTCCCCCTCTCCCTCCCTCTCCTCTCACTTCTCCCTCCCCCTCTTCCTCCCTTGATGCATCCCCTCCTCCCTCCCCATCTTCCTTCCTCTCCTCTCACTTCTCCCTCCCTCCTTCCCCAACACAATCTATGTTCCCACTCCACTAACGCATCCTCCTCTCTCTCTCTCTCTCTCTCTCTCTCTCTCTCTCTCTCTCTCTCTCTTGACGTGAGTGAGTGTGTGACATACACTTGTGGGTGCTTAGCTTAGTAATTAATGAAGGCACTCCATATGTCACTTCAGCCAGACATATCACCCTTATAAACACGAAGAGAAGAGCAGGAGGAGGAGGAGAAATGGGAGGAAGAGGAGAAGGAGAAAAGGGAGAAGAGAAGGAGAAGAGAATGTGGAAGAGAAGAGAATGTGAAGAGAACGTGGAAGATAAGAGAATGTGGAAGAGGAGGGAATGGAAAGAGAAGATAAGGAGGATAAGAGAATGTGGAAGAGGAGGGAATGGAAAGAGAAGAGAATTTGGAGAAGAATGTGGAAGAGGAGGGAATGGAAAGAGAAGAGAATGTGGAAGACGAGGGAATGGAAGGAAAAGAGAATGTGGAAGAGACGAGAATAAAAGGAGAAGAGAATGTGAAGAGAACGTGGAAGAGAAGAGAATGTGGAAGAGGAGGGAATGGAAAGAGAAGAGAAGGAAGAGAAGAAAATGTGGAAGAAACGGGAATGGAAGGAGAAGAGAAAGTGGAGGAGAAAAAGGAGGAAGAGGAGAAGGAGAAAAATAATGTGAATAAGAGATTGTGAAGGAGCTACAGGAGAAATAATACATATAGAAGGAATTTATTCTCCTAATCTACTATTCAGATGATACGACTGTTTTTGAAAGACAGGAGGAGCTACAAACAAAATACAAATTTTCGTTTCTCCTTTACACGATGCCAATAAAATTACACTTGTTATATGAAAAGCAAGAGGAGCTACTGTAAAAACGTAACATAAATCTTCATCTGTTCTTTATACCATTCAAATAAAATTACACTTGTTATTTGAAAAGCAGGAGGAGCCACTGTAGAAACGTAACATAAATCTTCATCTGTCCTAAATTTATACCATTCAAATAAAATTAGAGCCAATGTAGAGACGTATAACATAAATCAATCAACACTTGTACTACAAAACCAACACCTCCCTCCTATAAGGGTTCCACATTTGGCTGGTCAGATCCACACAAATTGACAATGAAATCTGCTGACCTGCCAAAACGTGCCTCGGGTTCCCAAAGCAAAGGCATCTGCGAGAATTCTTCGTATGTCAGACTAGGCAAAAATAATCCCCCTCCTCCTCCTCCTCCTCCTCCTAGCAGCTGCATTGCCAATTGGATAAAAGACACACACACACACACACACACACACACACACACACACACACACACACACACACACACACGCAGACACACACACACACGCACATTCTTCACAACAATCTTTTCTCTGCTTTGCTATATAGAAAATGCCTTCCTTGTCTTCTTCGTAACTATATTATAGCTTGATGGTTTCTGTACGTTGTCTCTCAAATTTATTCAACAAACATTGGACTACTTAGTGGTTTGTATAATATATAACATAATGATTTCATAATTCAGTTTAAAGTATCAGGGTTTTTTTCCTTTTTTTTTTTTTTTACGGAGAATGAATATTATAGGATTTACAATTCTTTGGTCATCTTGTCCTTGAAAATATCTTAATCAATAATCATTCTCTACAAATAACAATTTTAAACTTGCTAACTATTTAAATGAAGTAAGTGGTAGAGAATATAAAACAATCCATGCCTTGTCTATATATTTCTATTTAGGCCTACTCAGATTATTATTATTAGTATCATTATTATTATTATTATTATTATTATTATTATTATTATTATTATTATTATTATTATTATTTTTATGGAGAGTAGCTGCACAAATCCGTAGATAAATTAAGGTGATAATTCTTTTTTGTTACATTGGAGTGCCTTGATTCCTCCAAAGTATGCCAGGAAACAGGACCAGATGAACAAAAATAATGGTGTTCTGTTGCTTGGAATGGTTTGGAGGATTCAGTAGTTGCTCCAGATTTACCAACACTGTACTTACATGATAGTGGTGGACCAGGGTCCAAGGAGTGTTGGAAAGTAACTGAACACAGTTCGAAAAAGTGAGTCTTCTAAACCTCTCTCAACGTTGAGAATGGTTTGGAACATTCACTTGTTCGAACTCTGTTTAATTGCTCTCTCAACACTTCTTGGACCCTGGTGGTCCACCACTATCAGCCACGGCTGTACATTCTTCCCCCTTAACGTGCATTCATTATAAAGATGTGTGTGTGTGTGTGTGTGTGTGTGTGTGTAATTCGATAAAATAGAGCCGTTTGGATGGCATGGTCAGCTACCTGCCTAAAGAACATTCAATTGCCTCTCGTTTGCCCTGGACCCTTTGTGATGGAGTCATCAGGGAAGTCATGTAGCTCACCTCTGTTGTCACCAAAGAGAGAGAGAGAGTAGGTTCAATATTTGCAGCGCCTATTTATTGTTTGCTGGTAGGCTGAGAGAGAGAGAGAGAGATTAGAAACATGGAAGAATAGAGAAGAATGGAATGCTTGAGAGAGAGAGAGAGAGAGTGAGAGTCACACAGTTAATTATTAAAACGTCAGATTTGGTTTAAGTGTGATGGGATGCGTGTCTGTGAAAGGTGGTGTGGTGGTAGGTGGTTGTAGGTGACAGGTGGTGGTGTGGTAGTAGGTGGTGTGGTGGTAGGTGGTGTTGTGGTAGGGGGTGGTAGGTGGTGTGGTGGTAGGTGGTGTGGTGGTAGGCGGTGTGGTGGTAGGTGGTGGTAGGTGGTGTTGTGGTAGGTGGTGTTGTGGTAGGTGGTTTAGTGGCGCTACATCCTCCTCCCCCCTTCATTTCCACTCCATCACCTCCCCATGCCCTGTCCTCCTTTCCCTTCATCACCTCCCCTCACCTCCCTATCCCCTGTCCTTCCTATCCCTTCATCCCCTCCCATCACCCTCCCCTTCCTACCCCTTCATCCCCTCCCCTCACCCTCCCCTTCCTACCCCTTCATCTCCACTCCATCACCTCCCTCTCCCCTTCATCTCTTTACCCTGTCTGTGTTATGGTGAGGGGAAGGTAGAGGCCATGTTGTTAATTTGTAGCACTTGATTACTCCCTGGTGTTCCTCTCTCTCACTCACCTCTCGCCCTGGTCATCAGAGAGAGAGAGAGAGGGAGGGAGAGAGAGAGAGAGAGAGAGAGAGAGGGAGGGAGGGAGAGAGAGAGGGAGGGAGGGATGGAGAGGATAAGGGTATAGGGTTTATATAGACCTCGTGACTAGAAAGACGAAAGATGGAAGGTAGGAAAAGTGACGAAAGGGAGATGAAGGAATTTAGGAAAGTGGAAGGGAGGGAAAATGATGAAAGAGAGAAGAGGAAAAGTGGAAGGAAGGTAAATAATTATGAGAAATAGGTATTGTACTGTATGTAGGTTACTTTACGTATAGGGAAAAGGAGTGGGAAGGTGTATGAAATATAGAAGGAAAGACAAAGTGAGGAGAGAAAGTGTATAATCTATCTATATTATATAGTCTGTGTAAACTAACCAAACATAATAATATATGATAATAATATAGTCATTCCTGAAAAGAAATAAATTGTTCCGAATATGTTGGAAGCGTGGTTCGGAAAGGTGTGTTGGGACTTGGGAGGTCTAGTCTGATGTGAACCTTTCCTGCTTCGAACATATAGACAGTACGTATAGATGACCATTTCCGTATCTGAGGTGGTCAAGAGCAGACGTTAGAAGGAGAGGAGAGGCAACAGTTACCACACCACACACACGTACACACATACACTTCTCCACATACTCCCCCTTACCCACATACATTTCTCCACATACTCCCCTTACCCACACGTACACTTCTCCACATACATATATCCCCTTATCCACACGTACACTTCTCCACATACATACACCACCTTACCCACACTTACACTCTACACATACAGTCGTGGTCAATAATAATCATCCATATAAGAGTAACAAACGTAAGATTTTGAGAGCTTCCCTCTGATCCTTAGCTGATAAACTTTCCAATAAATAGGTTAAATACCATCGTTTCATTTAATACAAGTAGCTACACACTACTTAAAACAATAACATTATATGTGGTCATGAAAACATTAGACAGTAAATTGTTAAAGTTACCCATATGTGGATGATTATTATTGACCACGACTGTACATACACTCTATCACTCTAAATAGACTTAGCCTAAATAACAAACAAACAAGACGTTGGCAGTTAATTAACATAGTGCGATGGAGTGGACCAGAGACCAATTAACATGTGTTTTAATAATGTGTTAACGTCTCATAAACAGTTATTGGTGTCATCCTATACTCTGTTATCATACACACGCACACACATACACACAGTATCAAAACAAACTCAAAACATTCGACTTCTGGAATGACATTAGTGAGAATCTCCATGTGGACCGTATACAGGCACGATGCTATGCAGAAAATAAACACTTGTGACTGCACACTTCCGAAAAGAGATGCGAGAAAAATGAAGTGCAAAGCAGGTCAGTGAACAGAGGGAGTCTATACATGGATGTGGCTTGCATTTAAGAAGCTTACTGTACAGTACAGTGCTGGTCAAGGTATTATGACGCCGACCTATCTGGTGTGCGGTACAAACACATACCACATTACAAGCCCTATACATGTCGGCAAAAAACGACGCTACCTCTCAACATGGTCCCACCCTGGTGGGAGGTAGCGTCTTTTTTTGCCGACACTGTACAGTAGTTCTATTGTGGTAGGATTTGATGCGTTAATCGTATGTCCGGCAGTGATGTGTGACTGGTGTCCTTGAAGGGGAGGAAAAAAGTTTCCCTTTCTCAAATTCTCAGTTGCCTGAGGGATTTTAAAGGGGAATGTATTATTCTCGCTCCGCTGGTGTCACTCGTTTTATCCCCAAATTAGTGCAGTTTCTGGCCCGAATTATCATTATGGGGAAGAATAAGAAAAAGGACTTGACATCTGACCAGATATCAAGTATAGTGTCGCTTCATAAGGCAAAGCAGTCTGTGAACAAGTTGGAATGGAGGTAAGTAATGATGTCTGTCACTATACACTCGTGATACATAATTCCTGACCAGAGTGTGAGGAGCAGAAAGTTTCGAATCGCCTGGTATTGTTCATTTCTCTACCCAGTACACCTATAGAGGCTGAGTTCGAATGCAGGGTATGTGTGTGTGTGTGTGGAGCCTGCCTTTCGTCTCTGGTCAGAAATTACGTATCACGACTGTACATATTTATTACCTGATACACGTTGCAGTATACATACATTACACTTGCAGTTTAGAGGAATCCATGTGCTGTAAAAAAGTAAAAGTTAGTATATAAAGAACTCCCACAATGGCAGACGAATAAAGATGTATTTCCAAACACATCTTTTCGTCTGCCATTGAGGATTTTCTTCACCTTGTTGATGTTCAGGGTTTCAAGCGAGTGTGAATATTACTCTATTAAATTATTATTATTGTTATTATTATTATTATTATTATTATTATTATTATTATTATTTAAATAAAAAAAAAAACATAAAACAATAAAACTCGTGGGTCATATTCCAGCTCTCACGATAATATTTCAAATCGGGCTTACAATATGGCAACACTTTGATAATAAAAACTCTCTCCTTGTAAATATGGCATCACTGAGTATGATGAAGGATAATTTATATAATGGCAACAACAACAACAACAACAACAACATCCATTAACCTGACTCCATGCTCTCTCTTACTTATTAAACAAATGGATAGTTAGATAAAGTGACGGCAACAGTTACATTAAAACTCACGGTGCTGTTCAGTCATTTTTCCAGGTTAAAAATCTCGGGGGTTCTCTTTTAAACCTCATTTACTGTTCATTCATTTGTCGTACCGGATTTAATTTCTCCCTGTGTGTGTGTGTGTGAAATATACAGAATACTATTAAAACCGGACATTCTATTTTAACGATGAAGATAAATATACTGTAATGACAATGAATTACTTTGAGTGGAATTAAGGATATAAATACATTTTATTTTAACGATGAAAAGAGATATATAGGGTGACAGGCTTGGGGTGGGGAGTGGGGGGTGATGTGAAGAGTTGGTTAAATACATAATTCAGTAGTTATAATGGTATATAGTGACCTCCCCCATTACCAAAATGAATTCACCCATACTTTACTCACACCAAGACTTTCCACTGCGCATACTGTCCCACGCACTTGTAATCCACTAATCCTCTAATCCACTGTCGAGGCATTTTAAGATTACTTTTCAGTCAACATTTTCTGCATAGTTTAGTTGGTAGATAAGCTGTTAATTCGAGTGATTTTATTTTTAATCTTTGGACGTCATTGAGGTTTTCCACAGATGAGTTTCAAGTGCAGTATTATGTAATGTAATGTAAAGAAGTATACTGTATGTGATAATAATACTGGGTTGTTGTTGTACAGTCGTAGCATAATAGTCCTTGACCAGCCTGTGATGGGAAGGTGTGACCAGCTGCTTCGAACTGTGAACACGTGTATTCGTTGGTTCAGTCAGTCAGTCAGCTGTCTAATGATAGTACCGGTATGGGTATAAATGTTTCGAGTTTTACTGACTGGTCAACAACTACTTGCCACGACTCTACTTCATGGAGGCTGGCATTTAGCAACACTGTTAAATATAAATAAATAAATAAATAAATAAATAAATATATATATATATATACTGTATATATATATATCGTGGAATAAGTAAAGTTATAAAATACGTGATTAAATTTAATTATGTGTTAGAAAGTGTGTGTTTATGTGGCATGACATGTCCCACTAAGGAATTATTCATGAAGCTCTTTATTTTTCCCCACACATAACTAATTAACCGCTTAAATTAATGTCCCACTGATGAAGGAAAACACAGAGCTTTCTTAAACGAACAATTTTTATGGCGTGCGAACCGAGGCGGAAAATTCCCTCACTCCTTGTGTGTGTAATCCTGGCGGTGGTGGTGGTCATTAGTAAGAGTGTTCTCTCTCTCTCTCTCTCTCTCTCTCTCTCCTAATTCTTTTAACCTAACCTAGGCACTTTTTACGATGCTAATGTTTCCAGGTAATGTTTTGTTGTTGTTGTTGTCTTCTACTTTACTGCCATATATATCCTCATTCCTCCCCACCACGGTACGGTAAATAATATAAAGTATTAGGCTATATAGTAGGCTACAGAATAGGCTATATAGTAGGCTACAGATTAGGCTATATAGTAGGCTACAGAATAGGCTACAGTACTAATAATACATCTTCTCTAACCTCTCTCTCTTACCAGACCATATCGCATCCCTTCCTTAGATTCTCCTGCAATATAAAAGAGGCCTAAATCTCCACTCATCTATCATTCCTTTATATTCCCCCCACTTTTCCCTTTGTGTTCCATTATGTGCCAAATTTATTGCCTCCTTCACTCCCCTACTTTCCTTCCTTACCCATCGATCACTCTCAATGATTCTCCTTTACTCTCATTCTTATAATACCGTTCACCCCAGTTTTTCATTCATTTTTTTAGTAGTGCCATGTTTTTTCCTGCACCTGTGGCTTCTTTCTTACGTATTACCCAATTTTCCCTAGTTTGTTTTTTTCTGTTAACGGGGGATTTTCTTGTTGGTAAAATTGGAAGACTACTGATTCCTCCTAACTATACCAGAAAACAGAGGCCCTCAGTGGTACTAATAGGAGATTTGTTTGTTTCATGACATAGTTTGGAGGAATCAGCAACGAAAGAATTAATCTCCTTGCGTTTGTTTTCCCCTGTTCACTATAACAACAATAACTATTTTGGTTTGTCCCGTTGTCTTATTATTCATTCCACGATGGCATAGTTTGGAGGAATCTGATCAGACCTTTCCACTTCAAAGAAATAATTAATCTCCTTGTGTTTTCCCCTGCCCACAATAACAACAATAACTATTTTGGTTTGCCCTGTTGCCTTATTCAATCCTGGTGGTGACTGGCTGCATGGTGTGTTACCCCTGGACCCACCTATCATCACTGGATTATAAGGAAGGCTGAAAATTACAGGCTGTGCGTTTGACCTTGATTATTTACGAGAAATGCGGGATTGCTTGGCAGGTGGAGCTAGGGGAGAACCACAGAAAATGGGATGGCGGCGGTTCCAATAATTTTCTCTGGGGGATGGTGGTAGGAGTTCCAATAATTTTCTCTCTGACTTTCCGTTCGTTGATTCAATTATTCTTCAATGACGTGGACAGATGTGTTGGAAGGATAAAGGAAGGAAGTATTGAATGAAAGATGTGGTTGAAGACTTGAAGTTTATGTATTTAACGATAACGTAAGGTTTATCGTAAAGTACCGTAGTCTGTACCGTATGAACTATGGCAAAGGAGGATACCCGTACATTTGTAAAAGTAAAACCGTCAATTATAATGAGTTTATTATTTATGTCCGTCACACTTGGCAGATACTTTAATGACGATCTCGAACATGAAAAAAACAAAACAAAAACAAATGATGCAGAAAACTACTAGTGTAAAGATAAATGTATAAATGTTTGTCGGCAAGGTACAGTAAAATATTATACCTCCGCGGTTCCTGTGCCTTTTTTTCCCTTTATTCCTCCGAGGCTACATGTCACCTGATCAGAGAGTTATTACAGAAAACGGTGCTACTAAAAATACGTTTCAACAACTTCACAGAGTCAGGTTGCCAAGTATCGCCATAAGTAATTTAACCACTGGGAGTTTAGCACGTTCATGATTTCGTTTCAGTATTGTGTGAAATGTCATAAGTCGTATTAATCATAAAATCATCTGTATTATATTATGTATTGTTATGTTACTCTGTTTTTGTTAAGGTACAATACATTACAGTGACCACGAAATGTTAGATTGATTCTTTTTTCTGGTGATTCGTACACCAAGATTCATTAGTGTGTTCTGAGTGACTAGTGTGTCTGTGATTCTAGTCGGTGATTCTAGTCTCGTGTTTGCATTTTTTTTTACTTCCTTTTAGGTCCATTATTCAGGAGAGGCGACAAAACTTGTGGTGTTGACAGAACGCTGGAACATACAGTACAGTATGTGTGTGTCTGTATGTCTTAAAATATGTGGCAGTCCATTGTTCACTTGGTTGTAGTGAGTTGAATGTGTGAATATTTACTGTGCCACTCTCTTATATATATATATATATATATATATATATATATATATATATATATATATATATATATATATATATATATATATATATATATATATATATTACATTTAGAGCGTCCCTCATGGTAGGCTAACTCACTCACAGACAGACCTACCGTCTCACAAAAATTTCACCTCGCACCCCATTTTTCGCTCACCTTATTTCATATTCCACTCATTCCACTCCAATTCAGCTGACGTTTATTCTTTTCTCACCGGGTTCATATTTTATGGTTGGCTTCACATGGTGGCCACCACAATATAGCGTTCACTGGTACTTTATTACTCACCAGGGGATGCAGAAAGTCGTAATTTATTGCACGCATAAATTGGACACACTTGGTTTGGCGTGGTATTGAGACCTCGAATTAACGCTCTTGGGAGAAAAATTTAGCAGCTTTAAATTGCGCGGTGCACAATTTAAGTTCATACCTTGAATTAATACACACATATAATAATTTACCAACATTCTATTTCCGCATTGACTCAAAATATTTGCACTACTATTTTATGTGATATCGTGAGGGTAAGGCAATATGTGTGTGTGTTTTTTCTTGGATAAGCAATTGGGGTTCCATTGACAAAAACTCTGAAATCGATCTAGGGTTAAAAAAAAAAAATGGAATGTTTTGCTTGGATAGATGACCATTTTACTTAGGAAATTATTTAGCCTGTTATTATTATTTATATTATTATTATTGTTGTTGTTGTTGTTGCTGTTATTATTATTATTTTTGTTGTTGTTGTTGTTGTTGTTATTATTATTATTTTTAATTATTATTATTATTATTATTATTATTATTATTATTATTATTATTATAGAGATTGCACAGTCTACAGATAATCATTATGTTAACTTGTGACGTAAGAATGATTATATTTGAACCTATTTAGGGAACTTTCACCTTTCTCTCTTTTTACCTTTTCATTCTTTCACCTTTCTCTCTTTTTACCTTTTCTCTTTCCATCCTTTCTCTCACCTTCTCTTCTATCTCTCCTTTTCTATGTTCTCTCTTCTCTCAACTTCCCCTCCCCCTCTCCCTCATTCTCTCCCTCAATTTTCCTCCTTTCGCTTCTTGCCTCCACCACCACCACCTCCACCTCCTACTTTTTTCCTCCCTCTCTCTTTCCTTCCCCAAAGCTGTAATCTGGCAGTGGTTCTCTTATCTCCACAACCAGCCCGACGGAGGGAGAGAAAGAGGCAAGGGGGAAATGGAGAGAGAGAGAGAGAGAGAGAGAGAGAGAGAGAGAGAGAAGCACAGGGTCAACTAAAAACAACAGTCACGTCACAGAGTCAATCACTTATTTATTCTCTCTCTCTTTTGATACGACAAGAACCAAGCATAATTAACCTACGTCAAAGTGAAGGAAGGAAGGAAGGAAGGAAGGGTTGGGTCGATAATACAACAGTGTGCATGTATGGATATTATTCAGGCCTACACATAGATAGATCGTTTTTTTTTTTTTTTTAATACTCGTCATCACAAAGTACGTATAATTTAGACATCACGTATATTATTATTTCTTTAACAGTGCAGTATTTTTTTCCTCGACATTTCCATTCCTCGACCTTTCCCTCCTCAAGCACACGACCACACAGGACACTTCTCTCTACTCCCTACCTCTCTCTACTCCCCACCTCTCTCTACTCCCCACCTCCCTACTCCCTACCTCTCCACTCCCCACCTCTCCACTCCCCACCTCTCCACTCCCCACACCTCCCTACCTCTCTCTACTCCCCACCTCTCTCCACTCCCCACCTCTCTCCACCTTTCCCCCCACCCCCTCCACACACACACACACCCTACATGCTTGCTCGTCTTGCCCTACCTAACCCTCTCTAATTAAATGATGTCAGTTTTGTTGCAGTCTATATATCCCTTTCCTGGCGACAGAACACAGGGAGAGGGACGGGAGGGTGAAGTAAAATGAATAGTATGGGAAGGGAAGGGAAGGGAAGGGGTAAG